>VDFB02193867.1:609795862-609871704 GCA_007258455.2 Sequoia sempervirens
GGATCCTCTAGTGGGTTTGTGGGCAATAAAGGAGACTCTTTTTTTGGTGATGTGGGTTTGGCTGCAAGTTTTGTTGGTTGTTTTTGAAGCTGAAGAGGTGGGTTTCCAAGCTCATGAGAGCTGGGAGATGGAAAATGTTGATGTTTCAGATGAGGATTTGTGCACCCTTGAAGAAAATTTTTCCCCTTTTACCTGTGATGGATTTGGCTTGGATACTAGGTTTGAGTATGATCTTCCTGATGAGGAAGAGGAGTTCCTTCTTGATATCCTCTTAGAAGCTCATAGGAACTTGCAAGGTTGTGAGGAAGTTGTGAAGAATGTGGAGGATTCTCATTGTCCTTTCTTCTGGGATATGTAAGGGTTTCCTTACTCAAAATGCTCTACTACATAACACTTATGGAGTGGGGGATCCCACTCCTGTTGGTGGGTAGGTTGTGTCCCCTTGCAAAAGTATGAAGGCTCTGTTTGTGTTGGTTTTGGAGCTCAGGGGCGGGCGGTTGCTTCTCTTGGTAGTGAGCTTGTTTCTCCTAGGGATTCAACCTCCTCTCATATGGTGGTTGTTCCTACTCCCAAACCTATGATGGGGCTTAAAAAGGGATTTCTACTCCCTACAATTGAAGAGGGGGATGTTATTTCTCCTCTTTCTAAAGCTCATACTAGTACACCCTTGACCCCTTCAGTTTCTAAGCCTTCCACTCATGGGTTGGATAGTGCAACTGAGAGTTTGTGCAAGACTCCTTTTGCTTCTCCATCTATTACTACCCCTACTTTGGAGGAGTTTTATGCTAAGGAGGTATGTGACTTGCCTAATCAATAAATAGAGTTTGACTGTAATGTTATAGATGAGTCTTTGGATTGGCTTAAGACCTTGTTGGTTGGGAGAAACTATGGTAATTGTCCTAGAATATCCATGTTGTCAGAAGATGGGCTCTTCAGGTTTGGAAGATTAAAGTTGAGGTTACAACTTTGTGTAATAGTTTCTTTTTGTTTTCTTATCCCTGCATTGAAGATTATTTTAGAGTCCTTCTTGAGGGCCCTTGGTTTCTTGGCTCGAATTGCCTTTGTCTCCAAATGTGGTTCCCTGGTTTCAAACCATTGATAGACACTTTTAAGTTTCCTATTTGGGTTTTCTTACCAAGGCTTCCTTTGGAGTTTTGGAATGAACAGATTTTCATGTGTATTGCTAATTCCTTTGGTCAATTTTGTACCAGTGATAAGGTCACCAAATCAATGAAGCATCTATTGGCTGCTAGATTTTGTGTTTTATTGGAGAATAATTGTATTCTTCCCACTAAGATTACTTTATCTTCTAAATTTGGTAAGTGGGTGTAGTGGGTTGATTATGAAGACTCTATGATTATTTGTCTTTCTCGTGGTAAAGTGGGTCATGCCTCCTTTACTTGCTCGAAGGAGAAGAAACAACACATTGTTTGGAAGAAAAAGGAAAATGTGACAAATGTTGTGGAAGACTCCACTATATGTCAAGAGATTTAGAATGATGTTGTTGAGGAACATTCTAAGTTGAACCCCTTTGTTGATTCTTTAGACTTGGTTGATTCTAATGGTGGTTTTGTTTCATTCCCTTGTAACAAGAAGCTGAAAAGATTGGTGGAGAAGAATCCCTATGTTAATATTCAACAAAAATCTTTGGAACAATTCTTTAAACCACCTGGACCTTGTTTCGTGGGGTGGTATCCCCTGTTGTGTTTCACTATTTTTTTTGTTGTCTTTTGGCTATGCCTTTTGGTTATCTCTTCCAGTGGTTGTTCCTTGTCCTGTGGGCCTTATTGCTGAATCTTTATTGATGTAAAAGGGATTAGGGTCCATTCAAAATCCCTGCTTATCTTATCTAAAACATGCATGGCATATGTCCAGAATAGAATTTATTTCTATTAATTCAAGAATGCACATTGATAATTTTAGTGTATCATTTTTTTTATGTGAACACTTCAAAAAATTAGACATAGTATTTTCAATGCCAAATATGGTAAACTTGTAGTAGCCATATATGGAAGGTTAATATCACACTCAATGTTATTATTTTTGGAGTTGGATTAAGGAACTTTTGGATTACTTGATCGAATAAACCTAAATGTACATAGGAATTATTTGCAATATGATTGTTAATGGGGATTTTTAATTTTAAACTTGGTTTTGAAAAGTGAGTGTAGAAGGATTGTTTATAAAGATTGTATTGGCAATCTTGTTGGCATCAAAAGAAGATTAAGCAATAAAGTTGGTGGGTCAGGAACATGGATGTGAGCATGGAGTGAGATATTCATTAATAGTTGTTTTTTGACAACATAATGTAGGATTGTGGAACTTGGGTGTAAATAAAGAAAACATCTCAAGTTTGAGGCTAGTACTAGTGAACAAATATTTTTATAGTAGACTTTTAGTGATAATGTTGTTGTTGTTGAGGATAGGATCTATAGGAAGAGATGCATTTATCTACAATTTACATGAAGCACCTATAAGTAATTGATGAGTCTCCATTTTTTTTATTGAATATTGCATGGAATTGTTTGTTATCATGTCACCAAAGTTGTACATTTCATATCCTAACTCAAAATGTTTCATAGTTAAATTCCTACTTGTATAATTAGATAAAACATCTAGTGACATTCTTGTAGGGTTAGTATAATCTACTTGTAATTTAGAGAAAGATGCCAAAGAAAGGAGGGGAATAACAAGTTGGTTGGAAGATAACTTACATGGATTTAGATTCATATTTTGGAAACTTGTAATTTCTTGAATGCCTTTCATTGATATGGATGCAATATCATAAGCATATGAAGCCTCTTATACACCATAGAATGTTCCAATCCATCAAGGTTTCTTAGAGTTTGGGTGTATTATTTCTATAGCACAACAACCCCATGTCATTATCTAACATCTTTATATTTCCCTATAGTTGTATATAGTGTTTGGATTTCATAGAATTGAGGTGCATTTTTTCACTTCTATGTCTAGTTTATCCTATGTCTTGAGACTTTGATTGCAAGATATTGGTAGGTTGAATATAATTAGAGTCTATTTAGCGGTAGGATAGAAAGTGGATAGAGGAACAATAGCCCAATTGGATATGAACTTGCATGCCTCTCAATTATAGAATAAATTGGTCTTGTATTGATGCCTTTCATAAATATGAATACTTTATCATTTAAGCACAAGTAACATGTTCTATTGTATCAAATTCCTTAGCCATTAGCAATGGTTATTCTTGACATAATATAATTCTACACCATAACATCCATTTCTATTTTTTCTAACACCTATATAACTTTGTTGCTTCATTGAATGTTTCAATTTTATATGAATAATTGAAAAATCTAAAATTCCTTGATTATTTTTCAAATGTTCTTCATAATTTGATTGCTTGAGAAATTTCTCTATTTTTTTTATAATTAAAATTCCATCATTTTTCATTCTAACTATTCTATGGAAGTATTGTTGCACACTCAACTCATTTGTTGGTTTGATCTCCTACAAAAAAGATATTTTGAGTGAATTAACCGGATTAATAAAAAAATTTAGCACACAACTAGCTTACAATAAAAATGATCCTTAATAGTACTCTCATGATTCAAAGAATATACTGCTTAGCATGCCTTGTTTGAATAAAATCTTATAAATTCTTGCAATTTTTTAATTATCTATGTGAAACTGCCATACTATTGTAAGTTCTTGCATAAAATTTACAATGATCTCTTCTTGATCTTAATGGTTAAGAAAGAATCAAGGGAAGAGAGATGATATGTGGTGTCTACTAACTGAATTATGGTCCAGCAGAAAAAGGGTTGAAACTATCCAGACATTTTGATGTTATGTAAACCATCAAAGTATTAGTCAACGGATCAATCTTTTAAATAATACATATTTCCTATAAATGATTGAAACTTTTCAACTTCATCAGTTTGCTTGTCATTTTTCTATGCCACCACCTTCACAAATTCCTTTGCAAGTGCATGGGTTTCATTGCTATTGTGACAAAATACGAGCTTACCAGATTTACGTTGTGGAGTTCTTGAAGGAGATCTTGAGCTTGGTGATTTAACTTTCAGATTTTTTGGTGATACAAATTTTCCATTCAGCCACCTTCCAACTCCAATGAAGGCACTTAATCTGCTTGTCTGTGCCAACTTGGACACTTATGGCCAATTCAGGTTTTGTGTCAAATATATTTATACACTATGTGGTGTTGTTGTAATCTATGCGGCTAGTCCATGAAGCCTCACCGTTTCTTTCTCCAACGCCACTATTATGCCTCCATCAAAAGCCACGTTTCCATAGGAAGCAGGAGCAGAAAAAAAGGACATCAAGGAAGCTTTTGTTTCAATAGGTGATTCGAGTCGGGAGTGAATATTTCATAGACATGAGCCCGGAAGAAATAATTTGAGCGCAAGATATCCTCGTGATAGTGGATTGGGAGACACACATTCGAAATTGAAAATCAAACTTAATCATCAGTTATAAAAAGCTGTAAAAGTGGGGCCCAGAGCCACGTAAAAAGTCAAACTTTAGTTTGTGCTCTTTAAACCCTCTTCTATCACTAAGCTCAGATTTTACATCTTTAGAAAGGAGCTACCAGTAGTGTGCTTCTATCCTTGTTCTACTAAATTGTTAGCGTCTATGGGGACGTATAATGATTTGTAGTTTGTGAATTCAGGTGCTGGAGGCATTCAGGCGTGGGGAGAAAGCTATTATTTGGTTCCAAATTTTAAGACCTAAACACCAATTAGGATATATCCATTAAAACCTCAAATAGCTTCCAATACATTGAACCTACAAAGTGAGAGCCGAGAACTTCCAAGCATTGGAAGAAGCAAGATTTGTTGGAATAAATCAATTATACTGCACGTTTTTCTCACTGCAGCCGACATAGTCGACTTCAGCCGTCCACGCCTCATGCTGTAGCTACATATCATAAATGTTGCAACAAACTCCTTCTAGCGTTTGCATTGTATTAATTACATTTCATGTATAAATGAATTGCTTCAGCCTATGTTCTGTTCTGTTTCTTTCTTTCTACATATCCTAAACATATTTTTTCAGGTTTGAATACTTGATCAAGCATTTAAGTCCTCAACATTTTAATCCCCGTAATCAAGAACCCAACTGTCTACCGAATGCAAACATCCAAAACTCTCCCTGAACTTCTAACAAATTAGAATCAGCAAATTTGTCTAAATTGAAAAAAACAGAAATGCATCATAGATATCAGCGCAAATGCTCCTTATCTGAAAGACAATTCAGTACCTTTCAGAATAGAATAAAATAGAAGACTTTTAACGTCTACCAGATCAAAAGAAGGAAGGCCTATGGGACAGTGACCCCTGCTATTTTAGCATTGTGAAGTATTGTTCTCCTGCCATTTAGTTTGATAATGAACTCTCCCATTCTGTCCAACCATTCCATGCTGAATAAATCTTGAAAATTTGCAGCTGTTAAGATAAAAAAACAAAACAAACAGAGATTTAGAGCCATTTGCTTCTTGTATCTACAGTTATCTCCGTGACGATTATTGATTCCTTATTGGAAGTAACAACATTCGATTCGATGACTCTTGGGTTTCTTCTAGGCCTTTTTACAAGATCTCTCGGTGCATTATTTTCTGATTAATTGCAAACCACATAAAATAGGTTCTTCGTACTGCCGTCAAAAACTGTCGTTTTGTTCAATTTTCTGAATCGAATCCTCCCAGAACCTAATCGGGTTTTTCGCCCTGAAAGTGTCAAAGTTCAATGATAGAAAAAATGTCATACATGATACATGATAAGATTCTGAAACTTAATTTATTATCAACTAATAAAATCCTCCGTGGGATTCCTGTGATAAATGTTCTCTTCGGTTTGAAAGGTTATGTTTATTTTAGAAAGGGGTGTGGTCCTCAAAAGAGTATGACGTATGCAAATATGTATCGAATGAATGCAAATGTAGAGAAGACATATACAAATATATATTCTATTAACATGAAATTACGTAGCTTTAGGAACAGTGAGTGGTGGGAGAGCCACTTTGGAATAGTGAATGGAGTACAATCGCAGAAATATCCAGATTCTTCCCTCCGGAAAGAGATCATACCTACACGACAAAAGTAATAACAACGATCGATATATATATATCAAATAGTTTGTTTGCTGGACGCTTTCTCCTTGAGCGCAGAGACAAAGTTGTGGATATTTGTTCGATGGACCTGACAGTCATTACTGGTCAGTACCCTGCTAATTTCTTCAACATTGTATCTAATCTTATTGCCTTCTTCCTCCGCCATCACAGCTCGGACAGCTCTAACAATGTCGTCCTTAGTGAAAGAACCATCCTCCTCATTTCTTCTTACCTCCACTCCCATCTTCAAATCCTCAGCAATCAGCCTAGCAGTAAAGCCCTGCTCGTACTGCATTGGAAGAGCAACGAGAGGCACTCCAAACCTGAGGCCTTCTGTCACATAATTCCACCCACAATGTGAAATAAAAGCTCCAGTGGAAGGATGGTTCAAAATATGCAATTGAGGCACCCACTCTGTAACCACGAGTCCTCTGCCATGGGTGCGATCCTCAAAGCCTTGGTGCAACTCAGCCGCCGCGTGCCCAAGAAGAACACACAGAACGAGCCGGCTGCCTGTCCAGCCAGGCCAAGCAAGCCTCCGCAGCAGGCCGCGGCGGTAGGCTGTCCATCAAAATCCCCAAGCGAAACATGAACCGCCCGGTGCTTCTTTGAAAATAGTCCACAAATTTGCCTTCCAACTCTACGCAAGTACTGCAAACCGTTGCCCAGCTTTCCTCCACAGAGACGCAAAGGTGGTTAATGAAGGCGAGGCCCTCACAAATACCATGGTGTTTGTTTTGATACAAAGGCAGCGACTTCCGTGCATCAAAGAGTCGGCGGCTGACTGCCAGTGAGGGGAACCCGAGTGGCGGAACAGTCAGATCCTCGGCCGTCAGGATTTGGGGGAGTCCGTGCCTGTGCTGACCCATTATCAAACTCGTGGCCGCCATGTTAACCACCGTGAAATTTATAGTTGGAATGCCCATTTTGTCCGCAACACGAGGAGTCCAGCACAGCGTCGTATCATGTACGCCAAAATCCGGGGAAAGCAGTTTCAGCAGCGCTCCGAAGGGCTGTTCGCAAAGATCTATGGCTTGGAAGAGCAGCGGTATTAAGTCTGTTCTTCCTATCTCAGATAAACCTGCCTGGACTCAATACCTACGGGCAGTCCATCTACGGATAGCAATGGGAGCTCCACCAGCTCAATTCCAGGTGTCAGCTCCGGTTGCAATATCTGGTGCTTAATCCGTGTAATGTTAAGCGGAGTGGAGACAAAGGAAATTTTTATGCCATGACTAAGCAGGCTCTTGGCCAGCTGTAGAAAGGGCGTTATATGGCAGTATGCAAGCCAAGGAAACATCACCACATGAAGCTGGCGATGATCCGCCATTGTCTACAATTGCGGACTATTTACAATAATCAATCGGTTACCCAATCATTGATTTAAGAGAGAGGGAAGCTATCATGCTTCTCGTGTTTGATTGACAGCTACTTGTCTTGTTTTGTACCTATTGCTGCAAAAGATTGAATGGTAGATAAAATAGATTTCAGAGAGAGGGGCTATCGTGCTTCACGTGTTTGATTGACAGCTATTCAACTGAGAGGTTTTGTTTCGTTGTGCCTATTGTTGCTAAGATTAAATGGTCGATAGGAAAGTTAACTAGCAGTTACAGGGAGAGGAGGTGTAATAGTTACAAAAGGGGGTGCAATGTCATCCGACAGAGAAATATATCCAAGTTAGTATGTTAGAAGTACAATTCAATTTGTACATAAAAGGTACATGATACGAAATTGCGCTAGTCATCTTTTATGTACAAATTGACTCCAGAACAGTGGCGTATCATGTATGACAAAGTGTTGGGAAAGCAGTTTCAACAGTGCTCTGAAGGGCTGTGCGCAAAGATCTAGGGCTTGGAAGAGCAGTGGTATTAAGTCTTTTCTTCCTATCTCGGATAAACCTGTCGTGGACTCAATGCTTGCGGGCAGTTTGTCCATGGACGGCATTGGGAGCTACACCAGCTGAATTCCAGGCGTCGGCTCCGGTTGCATTATCTATTTGTTAATCCTTGCAATGTTAAGTTGTGTACAATGGAAATTCTTATGCCATAACTGGGGAGGCTATTGGCCAGGTTTGGAAAGGGTGCTATATGTCGGTGTGCAAGCCAAGGGAACATCGCCACATGAAGCTGGGGTTGATATGCAATTATTCACAATCGGAATATACTCAACTGAAAGGTTTTATTTTATGGGAAAGATAGGAGGACAGAAAACCGGAATGATAACTACACCATGTGTAAAGAGATGGGCATTTGGGATGGAGAGAACGAGGGAAATGAAGATCATATTTGGGTAGGTTAATTTACGCTGAAGGCGTATCCTTATTTGAAAGAGACAAAGTTAAATTGTAAGATCGATGGCCCAAGTTGCACGAAAAGGGATGTCATATGATTCAAACAATTTCAACCATTCGATATTCACAGTTTTCATTGACCTATTTCCTTCAACGTTTTTAAGGCGTACCTTACTTTGACTGCACGTGTGAAAAGCTTTTTAGGATGGTACTTTACGTGGAAGGCGTATCCTTCCACCAATTCTCTGCCGTGTGATTTAAGAATAGCCATGGAAAACAATCAGAAATGTGTTACCCGTTAGACAGATTGTCATATATCATAAACCATTGGCGTCCTCTTTGTTTTCACTGGCGACACAGAAAACTCTCTGAATCACCAAATTCCGGTGCATGATACTGTTTACTATCTTGACCTTATTTATGAATTCTGAATTGCCTTCTGAACTGCATTTTTTGATTTCCTTTCACGGTAATCTGCTGACCCTTGGAAAGCATTCCCTTGTGCACTGTCCTGAAACTGCCCTCTCCCATGACGTTGGCGGCACTGAAATTGTCCCTTGTGCCCGTGATCTCTTGTATGTTGAACCAGACTGCACCAATGTTGGGCTTCACTGTGCCCTTCAAAAGGCTTCTGTTTATTTCCATGAAATGCTTGTGCTTTTGGCTTTGCGTTTAATCTTCACCCACCAATAGTGGCACATAGTGAAGCTACAGAGCAAAAGGGTTCCTTGTGCCATAATGAATGCTATAAACAAATATTATTGTCCTTCTGCCACAGAAAATGCCATATTATCTGCCACAATGCACATAGCCTGTTTTATCATTTTCGGCCTTCAAACTTCTGCTACATCAAAAAAAGAGTTGTTGCATTTTCCAAAAAAACACAGATATTTAACCCTAAATATAAAATCTGAACAGTGGTTTCCTCGTGAATTCGTTTCTATTTCTACGATTTTTCTGAGACATTGCAAGTGTCCTATAAAATATGAATGTGTTTCTATTTCAAAAATGGGTCATCTGCATCGCTAGCAAGGAAATTTCTTTGCAACCAGACCAATACATGATTACTCAAGATGAATCTTTCTCAAATTTCAAGATAAATACTGGCGGAAAAAGTGGAAGCATTGACAAGCCACGTGAACTGTTTGACAGAATACCTGAAAAGATTGCATCTCATGGACTGCAACGATTGCAGGATATGTACAAAATGGATTCGTTGAAAAGGCTTTAGAAACTTTCAAGCAAATGCAATTGGCAGGTGTAAAGCCAAATTCCACAACCTTCGTCAGTATCCTCACTATGCCAAAAATGGGAGCTTTGGAACAGGGTATGGACATCCATCAAAGCATCATGGAAGAGGATTTTTTTTAGATATTATAGTTGGAAATGCTCTAGTAGACATGTATGCAAAATGTGCAAGCATAGAAAAGGTATGTGAACTGTTTGACAAAATGCCTGAAAGAGAGGTTATCTCATGGAATGCAATGATCGCAGGATATGCAACAATGGATTTTTGTAAAAAGCTTTAGAAACTTTCAAGAAAATGCAATTGGTAGGTGTAAAGCTAGACTATAAAACTTTTGCCAGCATTCTCCCTGCCTATACCAAAATAGGAGCATTGGAACAGGGTATGGACATCCATCAAAGCATAAAGAACAGAGGAATTTAATCAGATGTTGTAGTTACAACTGCCTTACTGGACATGTATCCAAAATGTGGAAGCATAGAAAAGGCACGTGAACTGTTTGACAAAATGCACTAAAGAGATGTCATCTCATGGAATGCAATGATTGCAGGATATGAACAACATGGATTTTACAAGGATGCTCTCAAAATCTTTGAATTAATTAAACACTTTGGAACATATCCTGACATTGTAAGCTTTGCTTCTGTTCTATATGCATGGAACCATGTAGGTTTAGTGGATGAGGGTTGTACATACTTCAACCGCATGATTAACCCTTACTGCATTACACCTACAGTTGATCATTATGTTTGCATGGTTGACCTTCTTGCTTGGGCTAACTATCTTGAAGACACCACCCTTTATCATTAAGATGTCAGTTAAACATGTGGTGGTTGTGTGGTTGTGTTTTCTAGGTGTCTGTAAATCACATATGAATATAGATCTAGGAGTATTTACAACAACAATTCGCTTTTTTATTTGGATCCTAAAAATGTCGTGCAATATGCTCTCTCAAACATCTATGTAGAAGTGGCCAAGTGGGTGAGGTTCAAATGGCAAGGAAATTGATGAAAGATTGAGGAATTAAAAAGATCCCTAGATGTAGTTGGATTCAAGGCCATAAAATGGTACATGCTTTTCATGTGAGACATATCACATCCACAAACACAAGAGATCTATGCAAAATTGGATTCTTTGCCACCATAGCAGAAAGTTGGCAATTGCATTTGGTTTGTTAAACAACCCCCTTGGAACAATTATTAGAGTTGTTAAAAACCTTCGAGTGTGCGATGATTGCCACACTGCAACAAAATTTATCTCCAAGATAGTTGCAAGAGAAATTGTCGTGGGAGATGCAAACCATTTCCATCATTTTAAATAGGGACAACGTTTTTGCGAAGATTATTGGTGATGTTAAACAATCTAAAAAATGGGCTTGCACTATAATAATGTGCACAGTATCATACCTTCAATAATAAAAAAGGGACAAAGTTTTATTTTCAGTTTCTAGAATTTTTTCAATTTTTTTATTTTGAGTATTTGGGAATCTAGACTATTTTGTTGGCTTCATAAAATTAGATGCATAAATTGCAATGTAGATCATTGCTTATATACAAACTTGTTTCATGATAATTTGTGTGTTTTATTAAATTGTTTTCACCAAACATGCATATGTATGAAAAGAAAAGGTGGAGGAGGTGAAGGAGGATGGTAAAAAGACAAAAGGTGAGGAACACTTACATTAAATGGAAAAATGCTCGACTAGTAATAAATGGAAGATGGGGCTTACAATTACTCCTATCATTTTCTAAAGTATTTTTGTTTATATTAGTTGTATTGTCTCTTCCTAATGTCGGGTCAACCATTTATGATTAATTACATGTTCCAAATTATACATTATATATATATATATATATATATATATATATTAGTCGTATTGTCTCTTCCCAATGTTAGGTCAACCATTTATGATTAATTACATGTTCCAAATTATACATGATATATATAACTTGTATACACTCACAAACTCCTTATCTCTATCTCTATCTTCCCCCTCTCGCCCTTCTATCTTTTTGTCCCTTTCCTCTATACTTCTCTCTCTATTACTTGTCTTTGTTACCATATCTCTTTATATCTCCCTCTCTCCCCCCTTTTCTCTCTCCCCCTCTACCCTAGCCCCCTCTATCTCTCTCTCTCTCTCCCTCTTTCTATCCCTATCTCTCCCTCTCTCCCTATTGCAAACATAACATAAGCATGTTCATAATGGAACCTAATTATCTTCCTAATTCAAGGTTTTGTTTCAGCCATGTTTCAAACCCTATAAGTGGATGCATAGTTGATTTAAAGCCATCAGTGTTCCATTGAGACCTTTGTTGCAAAAAGTCATTTTCTAAATGTACTACCAAATGAGCTCATGTATTGCACAAATGCTTGCAAAAAGTAGACGAAAAAAATCCCTAATTAACTCTCTACAACTCTTCGGCGTACCCATTGCACACCAAGGTGCAATTGCTAGTTTTAACAGTCAGCCCATAAACGGTCAAAAAGTGAAATAATATCTGGAATTTGAAATGGCAGACAACAAAAGTCATGTCAAAAAAGGTATGGGACTTTTGTTGACAATTCTTGCATGATAAAGTTTTCTTTGGTTGCTGTCATATATCTCTATTTTCCTATTCGTCCAAAACTCTCAACTCCCTAAAACACATATATATCGGCCAACCCACACACTCTTACGTGCTGATTGTTTAAGTGGCCGAGCCTGTGGGCCCCATTAACCCGTTGTTTTCGTATCCTATCATTTTCATGTTTCCGTTTTTGAGGGATTTCGTTTTTTAATCTCGTTCCTCCGTGTTCACGTTTAACGTTATTTCCTTCTTTTCTCCCACATTCCATACGAGAATATATATGGCAGAATAAACTCTTATAAATACCCTCACCGAAGGAAAAATATAACACACTATTTTGTAAGAGATTTTGTTTTTTTTTAAATTTATCATAATAATTGTCTTAATTTTAAGAGATGAATTAGGTGCAAGAGTAGTTTAACTAGTATATATATCTAACGCCGAAAGATATATTTTTACACATGTTAGACAAACTCGACGAGGTATATTTCGGATGTAGACGGAACAGCTTTGTCAATGGCTAGTTTGCGGCGTTTTCGTGATTGTGAAAATTAAAAAAAAATATATCTTGTATAATTGTTAAAATAAAAGAATAAAATCTTTAAAAACTAAGTATTATAAAAATCTACTTTTACTTCCTACCTGTCTGCATTGACGTGGATTCCGCGAAACACCCAAATGCAAATTGAAATAAAATGAAGTGAAATTCCACAAGATTGTATAGACAGTCCTACAGAACTGGTGTTTGGGGATTGAGAAAAAAAGGATTCCGTCCGTTGATTCGTTGAAAGTGGCCCGTACCCAGAACTGCATAAAGGATTATGTTTGTTGATTCGTTGGAAGTGGCTCGTAAAATCCTAAGTTTTTTGTGTGCGAGCGAGATATCCAACTTCATCGGTAGAAGTTTAGTAGGCATTTCGGAGTAATTTATTTCAAAGCATGAATAAAGGAATCTGGAAACTCCATATATTCTTTAAGGAATAATATATTAGAATAAAGAGAGTGAAAAATGATGCCTTTCGCATAATAGCCGAAGGCTTACCCCAAAACTCCATCGTAAATTGCCCCATAAAAAATTATATCCTCCTCGCTTGCAGATTACCTTGACTTGCACAAGATGTTTGTGGCTTCTGATCTCGAATTCAATTTTCCCCCCTCCACGTTAAATCGCCTACAACCCTAGATGGGCCTTTCTTATCCATGGATTCCATAACAGCTCTCTCGTACTGCGAAAAATCCCTTTGGCTTGCAATGATACATGGGTCATCTTCGCCTCTTCCAATCTCTGCTCTTGACAAAGAGCTGAGCTAATAAAACCAAACATTTAAACAACACTTAGGCAATGGAGGTAGTAGAATATTTCATGAAATAATCTTCCCTCGACAAGTTTCTCTACACGTCAGACGTTTTTATATACATGGGCTATTAATTTATGTAGCTTGGACAGGGGTCTCCAAACTCAAGAAATATTTAATTAATTGATTAATTTTTCTAAAGACTTCTAGAAAGGAGTTAGTTAGAATCGAGATAATTAATTATTAATTAATTGATTCCTCTAGAGGCTTCTAGAAGCTAGTTAGTTAGGGTTTGTTAGAGTCTAATTAATCTCAACCATTGATTGAGATTAAATCATGGCCATTGGTTTTTCAATGAGGAGAGTATAAAAAGGGATCAATGGGCCTTTGGAGAACACACACTTGAGAAGTACTTGTAGTGATAGCAAATAATTTTGTAGCGATAGCAAATAGTTTTGTAGTGATAGCAAGGGTGTAGTGATAGCGTTGGAGACATCAGTAGTGGAATTTCAGTAAGAGAAATTAAGGGAAGAATTTCCAAAGAAGAATATTGTTGGAGCTCTGCCAGTAAGAGGCAAACAGTTTATGTATCTCTTAATTTGTTGAAGTTTAATAAAATTCCTCATCTGTAGTATTGGTTTACCCTTTAGGGTTTTTCTAGAGACAATTTGTCCCAAAATATTGTGTTCATTATTTTGACTATTTTCCTGTTGTTTTATTTGTGAAGTAGCATTTGTGTTATTTTTCAATATTTGTTGTGAATTAATTTTTCGCAGTTAAATCATCTATATAGATAGGAGATTAATAATCAGTAATTGCAATAGAATTTTTGCATGGTATCAGAGCTGATCTAGGGGAAGAAAATGCTCAATGCAGACATAGGAAGGAAAAATCAAAGGTTTATAAAACCCAATTCTACCTCTTCAGAATTATTATTATTATTAATTTATTTTTTGAGATGGTCTCGACAAGTTTAAGAGATTAGGACAAATTGGATGGAGCCTCAAATTTTGGTGTCTGGAAAGCCAAAATTTCTTTATTGTTGGAAGAGAATGGTATCAAGGAATATGTGACCAGTGTTGTAGCTATACCTACAGATCCAGCACAACTCTTAACATATAAGAAGGAAGATGCCAAGGCGAGGAGGTTGATTCTTGACGATGTCAAGGACCATATTGTTATGCATATCACAGATTTAAATACAATGAAGAAGATGTGGGATGCCATTTTGAATCTGTATTAGAATGCTACCAATAATCAAAAACTAATTCTCAGAGAAAAGTTGAGAAATACTTGGATGAACAAGGGAGAAGACGTTACAAGTTACCTCACTAGACTCAGACTTGTCAAGGATGAGTTGGCAGCTGTTGAAGATAAACTAGATGATAATGAGCTAGTACGAATAGCCCTAAATGGGTCTACTAAGTAGTGGGATGTATTTTTTCATGTTATCAATGGATGAGACACCTTATTGAGTTGGGATCGACTATGGAGTGACTTCATTCAAGAGGAGCTTAGACTAAGTGTTGTTAGTGGAACCAACAATAAGAGTTAGAAAAGTGAGGAAAAGCAGGAAAACATTTCCTTAATAGGAAAAGGGAAGGTGTAGAAGGGGTCTAGCAAAGAATCAAATCCATAAAATGAGAAGAAGGACTTGTCTAAGATCAAGTGCTATGGTTGTCATGAGTTTGGCCACTATGTCAACAATTGTCTACCAAGGAAGAAGAACAAAAAGAAAGGAAAGAAGTAGACAATAGCTTCAACAAGTGTAGATGAGCTCTCTAGTAGAATGGAGGATGAGTTTGCACTCATATCTTGTATAGTTAGCTGAACCTCACAAGGTGTTTGGTATATAGACAGTGGGACATCATTTCATATGATAGGAGTTAGAGAGTACTTCTCTAGTTATAAGGAGGATATCAAAATCCAGATTTCTATGGGGAACATGTCAAAACTCAATCCAGTTGGAAAAGATAATTTTCTATTTTAGAGGGAGAATGGCAAGTTGATTCCCATTTATGATGTGCTGCATGTGTTAAGACTTGGGTATGAATCTGATTTATGTATCTGTGCTTCAGGATAAAGGTTACAATGTACTCTTTAGAGGGGAAAATGTGTTAATCATGCAAAAGGATTGGAAATCACCCATACCTATTGGTGTTAGGAGCGATGGACTTTATAGGTTGCATTTTGATACTCATAGGGCACTAATGAGAAATACTAATTCTAGAGATCAAGGAGAGCTATGGTATAGGAGGATGGGCCATATACATGATGGAGCACTTAAATTGCTTTGTGAGACAATGATAGGTGCTCGAAAGGTGAGCAAAGAGCATGATGATGTATGTAAGGGATGTGTATTGGGGAAGTTTGCAAAAGAAACTTTTCCAAGGAGTGACACTAGATCCAAGGGTGTTCTTGATCTAGTACATTCATAAATATGTGGACCAATGTTGACAAAATCTCTTAGAGGATACAAGTACTTTGTTACTTTTTTTGATGATTTCTCTAGGAAAACTTGGATATACTTCTTAAAGACCAAGGATGAGGTCTTCAGTTGCTTCCAAGAGTTCAAAGCTTTTGTGGAGAATTCGACAGGAAAAAAGATAAAGGTTCTTTAGTCAGACAATGAAGGTGAGTACAAAGGGAAAGAGTTCCAAGAGTTTTGTAGTAGGGAAGGAATCAAGAGAGAATGGACTATTCCTTACAACCCACAGCAAAATGGGGTTGCTTAGAGGAAGAATCGATCTATATCAAATGTTGTATGATAAGGATATGCCATGTTACTTATGGACAGAGGCATGCAATACAACAATATACATACAAAATAGGGTTTTACATAAGGTATTGGGAAAGATGACACCAAAGGAGGCATTCTCAGGGAGGAAGCTAGATGTCAGCCACTTCAGAATATTTGGGAGTTTGGCATATTGTCACATTCTAAGGCCTACACATTCCAAGTTAGATCAAATTGCAAAGATAAGGTACTTTGTTGGGTACAGTGAAACCTCAAAGGAATATCACATATTTATTATAGGGGCCAAGAGGATTATAGTTAGGCGTGATGTCACGTTCATGGAGGAAAAGGAATTTAGGAGGTCTAGAGATTTGGTAGTAGATGATCATAGTGAGTAGCCAACAGAAGCTCCAAGGATTGTGCAACCAGATCAGGGGCAACAAAGCTCAAGTATAGTTACTAGTACAAGCACAAGCTCAGGTGCTGAGAGTTCGCAAAGTATGGAGCAACATATGCAACTAATCAAAGAGATGCATTAGGAAGACATGGAGGTTGATACTTCATCCTCTACAGTTGGCAGCAGAAACCAACAGACACATAGGGATACTCAAGAGTTTGTGGGAGCTCCTAGGATGAGTAGTAGACAATAGAGACAACCAGCTAGGTATAATGAATATATGGCATTAGTTAGTTAGTTGGTAGATAGTGAGACTTCCAACTATTAGGAGGCTGCATAGTAGTAGGTGTTGCGAGATGCGATGGTTGAGGAATATACGTCAATAGTGCAAAATGATGTGTGGGAGGTTGTGCCTAGACTGATAAATAGGGTAGTTGTTGGATCACGCTAGATCTATAAGATTAAACATGGTGCAGATAGCAGTATTGAGATATACAAGGCAAGGTTCATGGCCAAGGGGTTCTCTTAGAAGGAGAGAATAGACTATGAGGAGACATTTGCTCTAGTTGCTAGGTATACTTCTATACAAGTCGTGATCTCATTTGTAGCACAGATGGGATGGAAGATCCATTATATGGATGTCAAGATGATGTTTCTTAATGGTGAATTGGTAGAGGAGGTACACATAGAACAACCAGAGGGATTTATAGCACACAATAGTGAAATCCACGTGTGTGAATTGAAGAGAGCTTTGTATAGACTCAAGCAGGTTCCTAGGGCGTGGTATAAGCACATTGATAGATACTTGCAGGGAATGGGCTTTGTGAAGAGTGAAGTGGATACTAACCTCTACTACTTAGTGGTTGGGGATGAGGTTCTCATTCTTGTTCTATATGTGGATGACTTGTTTTTAACAGGATCACTGGGGCTCATAGAGGAGTACAAGATGGACCTTACAACAGAGTTCAAGATGAAGGATTTGGGGCTTATGCATTACTTTCTAGGCATGGAGGTATGGTAGATAGATGGAGAGATTTTCCTTGGACAAGGGAAATAATACATCAAAATCGTGAGGAGGCTTGAGATGGAGGATTGCAGAGCCATGTCTACTCCTATGATCATGAATTTGAAGAAGGTAGACACATCCAAGAAGAAGGATGTAGACCCCACCTTATATAGGTAGTTGATTGGATTTCTCATATATTTGGTCAACACCAAGCTAGATATATCCTTTGCAGTAAAATCTCTTAGTCAGTTCATGGTTGAGCCAAAGAGAGTGCATTGGACAATGACAAAGCAAGTGTTTTGGTATTTGCATGGTACAATCAAGTATGGGATCAAATATTCTCAAAGTGATGGTATCAGGTTGATAGGCTACACTGATGCAGATTGGGCAAGTAGTACAATAGACAGGAAAAACACTTCAGGGTGTTGCTTCAATTTGGGATAAGGAGTTGTCTCTTGGTACAACAGGAAGTAGAAGTATGCGGCTTTGAGTTCTGTAGAGGCAATATGACTTTAGAAATTGTTGGTGGCCTTGTTTGGTTAGAGGGCTGAGATTATGGTAATACACTGCGACAATTGGAGTTGCATCAAATTGTTTAAGAATCCAATGTTTCATGATAGGTCTAAGCATATAGACATCAAGTATAATTTCATTAGAGATTATGTATAGTGGGGGATTGTTCCCCTAAAATATATACCTACAGATCAACATGTAGCATAGATTTTTACAAAGGCATTGGAGAAGGTGAAATTCATCTTCTTTAGAGATAAGTTGGGTGTCATGTAGAAAACCTTCCTCGCTAAGAGGGAGTGTTAATTTATGTAGCTTGGACAGGTGTCTCCAAACCCAAGAAATATTTAATTAATTAATTAATTTTTTTGGAGACTTCTAGAAAGGAGTTAGTTAGAGTCCAAATAATTAATTATTAATTAATTGATTCCTTTAGAGACTTCTAGAATCTAGTTAGTTAAGTTTTGTTAGAGTCTAATTAATCTCATCCATTGATTGAGATTAAATTATGGACATTGGTTTTTCAATGAGAGTATAAAAGGGGATAAATGAGTATTTGGAGAACACATACTTGAGAAGTATTTGCGGTGATAGCAAATAGTTTTTCAGTAATAGCAAGGGTGCAGTGATAGCATTGGAGACAACAATGGTGGAATTTTAGTAGGAGAAACTGAGGGAAGAATTTCCGAACAAGAATATTGTCGGAGCTCTACCAGTAAGAGGCAAGCAGTTTATGTATCTCTTAATTTACTGAAGTTTAATAAAATTCCTCATCTATAGTACTGGTTTTCCCTTCGTGGTTTTTCTAGGGACAATTTGTTCAAAAATATTGTGTTCATTATTTTGCATATTTTCAGTGTACACTTCATGGTTCTCCCTTTTCAGAATTATGGGGGGTTTGTACTATTGGTGCTAATTCTTCTTTAGTTTCATGGTCTAAGTGATCTATGTATCTAGTTCATGTTCCTATGTACTAGTCAAATGCATCATACATCAACAGTTTTTTACTGTTGCATTTTAGTGAGGGATCATTTACCATATGGACGCTCTTGCTTTCCTATTTCTGGAGGTTCTTCATTTTAGCACTATATCCTGAAGTCATCTTTTGATGGGATCCTACAACTTATTCATGATTCAATGATGTTCTACATGTTCCTCCTATTTTTGGGACATTGTTTGGTTGGAGGCTTCTTAGTCCTTCACCTTGATTTGGAGTCTTTTTTATTCCTTCATTCACCTTTCTCAGTTTTGGAGAGTATTTTTCTCCCATAGTGGTTTTCTCCTTTTCTCTAGTTTTGAGAGATCTTTTGTGTGTACATGGGTACCTCACTAGGCCTTGTTTGATGGGACCCATCATGCATTATTTTTAGGCTTTTTAGCTAATCCCCAAGTACATCATAAGGGGGGCATCAGAGTGATCATGCATTAGCTAATAATTAATTAATCTTTAATTAGTTATTACTATAAATTATTCTCATGCACTTAAACTAATCTTAGGAGTGATTTACTATGTTAATTAGAGAGCTTTTGTTAGATCATTTTGTCTCATTGCATGAAATGTTGAAACTTGTCATGATCCAATCCCATTACCATTTAGGGTTTCTCCTATATAGCACTCAACCCTCATTTTATTATCCCTATGATATTTTCTCTTTTACACTTGAGCTTTCATACTATTTTGATAGTCTCTTTCATTTTGTATCATTTTTCTTGTTGATGAATATATAAATTCTCTATTTGTAGATCTCTCTCATGTAATCTATCTTTGTTCAGTGTTTGATCTTGTAGCTCATGTTTTTTAGAATTCTAACATATATGCTTCCTTTATCTTAACATTGTTGTTTGGTAGGATCCTTAGCCTGGGGGCTATCACATCTTGAGTTTAGCACCATCTTACCTCCTCAATGTTTTGATGAAAGAATTCTTTGGCAACTCAATACTTTAGTGTGGGTATGATAATTAGCTCAAACCCTCACTAATGTAGGAGCTAAATATAGTGTCGTACAATTTCACACTATGTTTGGCTTCCTCCTAAGTGCTTGTGCCTAATTATGATTATAAATTACCCATTTAATTACTACTTTTAAGAAATTGAATTATATCTAGGAAATTGATTTAAATATTTATTTAATAGACTTAAGAAAAGATAAAAGGTGGCTAGACTAGGATTTCGAATGCCCTTGTCCAACACAATCAAGCCCAAAATTTTAAATATTATTGTTGGCCTCAAGATGTTTATGAATAAAAAATCTCATTGAATTATCATAATGGTTAATGAAAAATAAATTGGAACTCATATAAATATGTCTTTCCCTCCATTTGAACACCTAATAAAATTTTGATCTCTCAATAAATCCAAAAAGGAAATTAATACAATTTCAAGAGAAAAATAAGAAAAAGATCTAGAACACAATTTTAGTCAATTACATGTCTACAACACATCGAAAAATTCATTTTTTATGCATTTTAAGATGTTTCATGTTTATGTTTATTTTCTATTATAAGAGATAACACTCATAGGATCTCCAAGCATCCTCCAATTTCTCCTTGTATGTGATGAGAAAAGTGACTTCAATCCTACAAGGAATACAAATATGAGTGGTAACTTAGATAAATATCATTTATAATTCATTTTTATCCATTTTCCTTTGCTCTTCATAGAGTACATGATTTATATCATTATCATGATAGTCGTTTGTGGAGGTGGAAACAAAAAAAGGGGTTTGAACAAGGTAAGCCTTTATATGGCGTAACCCATCTTACATAATATAAGTTTCAAGTTGATTCAAGTGGATTAGAGATCTCAAGGCCTCAAAACCTTAATTCAAGAATTCAAGCACCTTCCATAAAAAATAACATTCAAGAACAATAAACATGGAACTTTATTGTATTCTCATAAATCATCTACATGCATGCAATAAAATGCATTAAAACTATCTAGTCATAAGCCCACTATTACATAAATCTGGCGTGCAAATACATACATAAAATTAGATATGCAAGTCTTCAAATGGAAATAATGGCCACTGAAACCCCAACCTTCATTCTTTTATAAATGAAAGAAAATATTCTCATCCAGAATGGAACCCTTTTCATTCTTAACCACTTTATATGATATTTTCCACTTTCCAATGAATTGTCACTTCTATTTTTAGCACCAAATAGATTCACTTACCCCTTTTCGGCATTATAAAATTCTTCTAGATTTTAGCCAAAATCTTGAGAGCCACAAATTTTTATTCGATTATAGATTGATAAATTATCTACTCCATTGTAAATATCTTATCAAGTGAAAGGTCCTTAATAGTATACTTTAGGTATATTATGAGTTTTGACCATTTTTCAAGCCCATTCAGAAACTCTAGGTACCTCAAAATTGACTTTGAATATTTTTAAAGGGATATTTAAGAAAAAAAACAATCTCACAAATGAAAAATGGTATTAAACCAATTTCTTCACCATTTTCTTTATTTCAAAATTTTAGAGCTCTATGTAATATTTCATGTACATACATGCACAAATGCAAACTTACTAAAAATAGAAACTTACTATTTTTAGCCTTTAAGAAAATTATTCACTAAACCTAACAAAAATTAAGATAAACAATTTTTTCTAGGGGATG
This sequence comes from Sequoia sempervirens, assembly GCA_007258455.2. Taxonomy (NCBI): domain Eukaryota; kingdom Viridiplantae; phylum Streptophyta; class Pinopsida; order Cupressales; family Cupressaceae; genus Sequoia; species Sequoia sempervirens. The sequence continues at coordinate 609,817,641 of VDFB02193867.1, forward strand.
CAAGATTTCTCTTACACCCTAGATGCTCCTGCATTAGTATAGTATAGTGTTGTACACCCATAAAACCCACTAAATATTTTTTTCTACACTTCACTTGCTCTACTTTTAACATTTTGATAGAGGATTTAATGTTTTCTTGGCTACTCCAAATGTAATGGAACTATTTTTTTAGTCTCAAAATTCTCACAAAAATGTTCCCCTACAACAAAAGGTAAACCTTCAAATAAAAAAGTGAAAATAATTATACCATAAAAAAAAATTAGCCAAAAAAATATGACTCAATATTTTTGAATGCTATGGATGCAATGAAATCATCAAAATCATGCCAAGACACCCTAAAGATTTCATTTACTACTACAAGAATCTTGGAACCTTTAATTTTCTTTAGAATCAAATGAGCTCCTTCTCACTCTAATACAATAATTTATGAAGCAACAATATGTTAGGAAAAGGATCATAGGGCAATATACAATGAAAAGAATGCATAAGTAAAATATAAAACTATAAAAAATGACAAAGAGACATAGGTATACCTAGCTCACCCAATATGGGTTACATCCACAAAGAAATAACCAATCCTTCCCTTTTTTTGGTCACCAAAGGAATGGATACAAGATCCAACACATTTTTTGTAACTTCATCTTCTCTTGATCAAAGTCTCCTCACATAATACAATAAAATACTCAACCATAATACAATTCCCTCATAAAAGTGGGTTGTATTCTATGACAAAAAACCAACTTTATTTTTATCGTCACATCTGTGACTTAATGATAAATGGCCCAAATTTATTATATATATATGTACATATATATACATTTATATATATACACACACACACATATGTGTGTGTGTGTATATATATGTATATATATATGTGTATATATATATGTATATATATTGTAGACATCTAAATTTGGACACTTAATTTATCCAAATTCATTCCCATTCGTCTTATTTTCGTTAATTAAGTAATACTGCCATTATTTAATTAATATCTTTAATTCTGCCAAATCCCTAAGGTATTTAATCAATAATACCTTATCTCTTTAATCCTCCTTTCATCAAGTGAATTAAATAAATATGTATATAATCCCCTTTATGTCACATTCTCCATCTTTTATTACCTAATCTTAATCCTTCTTCTAATCCCATCATTAGTATGTGCACATGCCTAATCCTTGATTAGGATGTGTCACATCTTCCAACTTTTGCAAGCTGGCCTCTAATCTCTCTTAGGCACCTAACCCTCCTCTAATCCTTCATTACTCTTCCCCATGTCCTTTATGACATGTGTCCTTGGTCAACCTTATTAAAGGCCTTCCCCTTTTGGACAAGGCACTCCACTCCCCTATGTGAATTTTTAATTCACATTTAATCCCCCAATGCACCCAAAAGGAATTTTTAATTCCTTCAATTCTTCCCACATGTCCTTCACTTATTCTTTATTCTTTCCCATCTCCCCATGATAATATTTGAGGAATTTTTAATTCCTCACATGTCCTCTCCCCCACATGGGGACAAGAACCTCCTTTATGAGGAGATCTTGTCCAATCCCTATGGTCCTTTGAAGTACATCCATGTCATGTACCTCCCTTACACCTCATTTCCACCTCATATCCACCTCATCTTTCTTAAGCCTCTCCCCATGCCACATGTCAAGATGTGAGGGCTTGTGAGTTCTCAACTCACCTTAGCCCTACATCTTGATATTTGGTGGCTCAATTTTGACAGTCCATTTCTTCTAGGAATTCTCAAAATTCCTATAAATACCCCCTCTTTTCTCTCATTTTGGAGGAGATCATTTTGCTAGCCAAACTCTTGCAGTTTTGTTTCTCGATCTACACTTAGCCATTTGCATCCATTTTTTCCAACTATCTTGCATCTCACAACATCATTTAGCTTGCATCTTGTGCCATCCAAGGAGCATACACATCAAAGATCGAAGGGCTAACCAAAGGATCGATTCGACACAAGGTATCCATTTGTTGTTTTTATCTTGTGTTGATTCCAACTTAGGCTAATCTTGAGGTGTAGATTGTTTTGGTGTTTATTTGCACTCTTCAATTTGCTGCTCATTTTCTAACGCATACATTCGACCTATCATATTTCTAGCATGCCTGGTGGGACCCAAAAATGGGTCTTTTTCTTTCACATTTGATATTTTTTGCATTTTTATAGGTTCAGTTACAGAGTGGCAGACCTGTCCCTACAAAGTGGGGGACCTGTCCTTATGCAGTGGCATATTTGACCTTCTGCTCTTTCTTCCCGGGGCCACCATTTCCACACCGTTTGTCTGATTGACTCCGTTCAAAGGCAGTTCTTATTTTTTCATGCTCTTTCCAATGATATATAACACTTGATACTTTTGAGAAGTTGGCCAGGGTAGCTTTTTCTTCTCTAGTGGCGGACCTGTCCTGACAGGGTGGCGGACCTGTCCTTACAGAGTGGCGGACCTGTCCTGACAGAGTGGTGGACCTATCCTGACAGAGTGGCAGACCTGTCCTTACAGAGTGGCGGACCTGTCCTGACAGAGTGGCAAACCTGTCCTACTTTGGCAGACCTAACCTCCCGAAGGTGAAATTTCAAGTTTTTACCAATTGTCCTTTGGTAAATTAGGCACATAGTTTAACTAGAGGGGTCAACAAACCTTGTTTGGCGTGTTTGTGGAAGGCTATTTGACGTATCCAATCCCCTTGCGCCATTTGGCGATCCTGGGTGACGAGAAATCGTAGCTTTCCAAGTTCTTTGAGTCACCCCATTTTCATTTTCTTAGTGGGACCTTCTTGGGGATTTCATCACCCCAAGGGATGATTCCAACCACACATACTGGCGAGGTATATAAAAGGGGGAGAGCGAAAGCTATACCTCAATCCAACCATGTTGTAATTGGCAAAGCATCGAGATGACGTGAAGAGTTGGTCCAAGCCTTTAGTATCTCGCTAAGGTTCCTGACTCACACTTATAATAGGTTGGTGTTCACAGTTTGGGCCTCACGTACCGAGTGTATATCGAGGACTCCTTAGCAACCATGTTCATCCTAGAGTAGAAGACTTTGTTGGCCATACCCGCTTCTACTAATCTTAGGGTTGTGTTGTTTGAATTGTCTTTCTCGTGCAAAACCAGTCATTATCAGTTTGGCCAAATTCTTTTCATGTTTGCTATATTTTGGGTCCTTTGCCTTACCCATCAATAAAAAAATCAAGCTTAAACTTATCCTTTGGTGGACCTGTCCTTCTGGTGGCGGACATGTCCTCACAGAGTGGCGAACCTATCCTTACAGAGTGGCAGACCTGTCCTCACAGAGTGGTGGACCTGTCCTTACAGAGTGGTGGACCTATCCTTATGTAGTGGCGGATTTGACCTTCTACTCTTTCTTCCCGGGGCCGCCATTTCCACACTGTTTATCTAATTGACTCCGTTCAAAGGAAATTATTCTCATTTTTTCGTGCTCTTTCCGATGATACATACCACTTCATACATTTTAGAAGTTGGCCAGGGCACCTTTTTCTTCACCATCTGCCTCCTTGAGGGGGGTATACCCTACCATTCTCTCCATTTACTTGTTCCGAGTAAAAATCCATCCATTCAACACATCTTTTCATCATTTTGAACTCTCGTTCTATCATTCTGATCATCTGTTTACTTGTTTTGAGTAAACATTCATCCATTTGACACATCCTTTCATCATTCTGAACTTTGGTTCTATCATTCTGATCATCCATTTACTTGTTCCGAGTAAACCTTCATCCATTTCACACATCCTTTCATCATTCTGAACTTTGGTTCTATCATTCCGATCATCTATTTAATCATTCTGAGTAAACGTTCATCCATTTCACACATCCTTTCATCATTCTGAACTTTGGTTCTATCATTCTGATCATCCGTTTACTCGTTCTGAGTAAACGTTCATCCATTTGACACATCCTCTCATCATTTTGAACTTTGGTTCTATCATTCCGATCATCCATTTACTCATTCCGAGTAAACGTTCATCCATTTCACATATCCTTTCATCATTCTAAACTCTCGTTCTATCATTCTGATCATCCATTTACTCATTCTGAGTAAACGTTCATCCATTCAACACATCCTTTCATCATTCGAAACTCTGGTTCTATCATTCTGATCATCTATTTACTCATTCTGAGTAAACGTTCATCCATTTGACACATCCTTTCATCATTCTAAACTCTTGTTCTGTCATTTCGATCATCCGTTTACTCATTCCGAGTAAACATTCATCCATTTCAACATATCCTTTCATCATTCTGAACTCTCGTTCTATCATTGCAATCATCCATTTACTCGTTCCGAGTAAACGTTCATCCATTCAACACATCCTTTCATCATTCAAAACTCTGGTTCTCTCACTCTCATCATCCGTTTACTCGTTCTGAGTAAACATTCATCCATTGGACACATCCTTTCATCATTCTGAACTCTTGTTATGTCATTCTAATCATCCGTTTACTCATTCTGAGTAAACGTTCATCCATTTGACACATCCTTTCATCATTCTAAACCCTCGTTCTATCGTTCTGATAATTCGTTTACTCATTTCGAGTAATCATTCATCCGTCCCAATCAACTGTTTGCTCATTTTGAGTATTTGTTCATCCATTTCTATCATCCATTTCTCCAATCAAATCATCATTTTCCCCACCCAAATCCCCTAAACTTCGTCTCGGGTTATTATCCAAATTGACCAAAGTGTCTGATCTGATTGTCATCATTAACATCCTCTTAGGATTGTCATCCATCCTAAATTAATCATCATCGTCGGCCCAATCAATCCATTTTCAATCTCAAAGTGGATTTGGTGCCACAATCATCCATTCATCCTTTAATCTGATCAATCAGTAGCCTATGTCACCTAGGGTAATCTTTGAACGGGGTTTACAGTCCCTTTCGTCATCCTATCCAATCCATCATCTGATCTTTCAATCGATCAATCTTATCCAATTCAATCCAATCACATCCTTATCCAATCTAATTCCATCTCGAAGCAGATTCGGTGTCGTAACCATCCTTTGATAAATCAATCCCATCCAATCATCCAATCATCCTAATCTAAGCTTTAATCCAATCCCGATCCGAGCTTGTCCTAAATCCCGATTTGGGCTTTTGTCCATTTCCATCCAAAATCTTTATCCATCATCTTTATCCTTTCATCATCATGAATTCTCACCCTCCATCAATAGTGGTAAAGGGAAACCCTAATTACGTCAACGACGATAATGAAAGTCTTGTCGATCAAGAGGTATATGACATAGATCCCCTTGACACTATCATTGCTAGTAAGCTTTCTCCACCCACATTCCAAAATCCAATCACCCCATTGAGTTATCCCATCATGTCTTCATCTATGCCTAATCATACTCCTTATGCTACCTTTGACAAGGGATGTCCATCATATCCATCATATCCTTCACCTACATCATCCCCTTATCCTAGTTTACCGTCACCATACCCCTATCTTGATCCCCCATCCTCCATCCACATGTACCCACTACCCTAATCTCCCATACCAATCCGCTCAGCCTAATCCCACATTCACATCTTCCTATCCTAGTCAAACACACCCACCAACTTACCCTAATCCAACATCTGCATCTCCCTATATTAATCCGCCACCTCAATCTTCCCATCCTCATCCACCACCCACCTCCTTGTGTCCTAATTCACCATGCCAATACCCCTATCTTAACCCTTCACCTAATCCCCCATCTATTCCCAGTCCTGCATCCAATCCCATTCCCCTATCTAATCCTAGCCCACCAATCCCTAGTCCTAATCCCCCACTAATCCATAAACCTTCATCCACTCCTACCACACCATCTCATCCTAGAGTATGCAAGTCTCTCATTTCAGAAGTTCTCCAAGGAATTATAACAAAGAAGACATCTCCCACTCCACACATTGCAGTCATGGAACCATGCATCCCAACCCATCATCCATGGTCATTTGTGACGAGACCCTTCTCCATCCAACACCTATCATTGATGATACCATCACATCCTCTAAATCCACTGAGTCCCCATCTCCTACCATCACATCCTCTGAATCCACTGAGTCCCCATCTCCTACCATCACATCCTCTGAATCCACTAAGTCCCCATCTCCTACTGTCACATCTACCAAATCCATTGAACACCCACCCCCTACTCCTAGAGCCGTCGAACCTATTGACGACACCCAAATCCAATCCACTTCTTCCACTCCTAGTATCCATTCCTAGGAATATCTTGAATCCTCCATCCTTCCATCTTCCCTACTTGAAGAGTCCCCCCATGACTCCATTGTCATGCCTCCCGCACACGATGAGTCATGCCAAGAGCCTGACCCAAAGCATGCCAACATATCCCCTCCTCTAGATCAAGATCCTACCATCCCATCTAGTCTACCGCAAGATCACAGTTCCCCATCCATTCCATCCCATGATCCTCTTGACATTCAAGATTCTACTGCTCCATCTCTGTCTCCATTGTATGAGCCTGCTACCACAAAATCAGATCCTATCATATCCCCTACTCCCTCTCTAGATACAACCCATCCAAATGCTGCTATCCCATCATCTCCTTCTTAGGATACCCCATCATCGCCTAAAAATACTACCCCCACACTGCTTGCATATCCCCTTGGTACTCTCACATTCTTCCATGGTGGCCTCCTTGCAGAAGAAAAACACAGTGTATATACCATCCATCACCCCCCACCTAATAATGGACTCGCATCATGTTTTCAGAATAACAAAAATCCTATCATGGATCGAATGCTCAAGAACATGAACTATCAAGGAAAAGGTCTAGGCCTTCACGAGCAAGGTATTTTAGAGCCCATCCAAGTCAAAGAACAAATCTGCATGCAAGGTCTTGGATCTATTCCCCAAGACTCACAATCTAAATATGTTGGTACAACCTCTAGACGTCTTCAATGAGCCTTTTCCAAAAGAAATGTCAGCTCTTCCCATCGCTCCACCAAATCATATGTTGCCATCCCTCCTCCTCTATCGTATCACCTCAAAGCAATCGTCCATATTCCTCTTTCATTTTCCATCCATTTTGGGTCCTTACATCCCTCCATCCACCATCTCTCGCCCTTCATCTACTCTATCCATCTTGGGTCCGTATATCCCAAGATCACCTCCTCCATCTCATCCTTTCACCCTTCCAACACGTATACATGTCATCCATCATAAACATCCCTCTCGCATATCCCATAATCAGGATCAACAAAGGCACATACCTAAACATCCCCCATCTACACGTAATCCCCATACTCCTACCTCTATTGCTCCACATCGTCCATCCCCTCACACCCATCCCATTGCTAGTACGAGCACTTTGGATGCTAGAGGAAAAATGCATCAATCCAAACATCCACATGAATCTAAAGCTTCCCATGTCCCCTCTAAAAAACATGGTAAATAAGAGAAAAACAAAATCCCAATTCAAAATCAAATCTATAGCTCGCAAAGAGCCACCAAAGAATAGATCAAAACCATGTGGATCCCAAAGAAAAAAGATGCAATGCCATCAAATGAAAAATCTATAAGAACATCCAAAGTTGCTAATCCAAAAGCTAATCATACCCACCTTTCATCTCCTAAGTCTATTTTGGGTCCCTATGTCCCGAAATTCACTATTCCATCTCCTCCATTATCCCCACATTCTACATCCATTAGTCCTCTTATCTTTTCACATCCATCACCACATGTTCCAATGTTGGTCCTAAACTCATCACCCCCTCACACATCCACCCTATCATTCTATCCATGCCCTTTCCAACATCCCACCCATTATCCCATGTATCTCCCCCATCAAATCCCTCTAATTCATCCTCTTGCATAATCCATTTATCCTCATAAGGTTGTACCAACATCCAACAGTCGGTTCAAACATGAGCTCTTAATACCTGATATAGAACTTAATGCTTGAGTCCTTCATCCATATCCTTATCACATGTCTTCTAAATCCACTTATTCGCCTCCCTATCCTTATCCATCTCCTTCTGCATGCTAGGCAAAAAGTCCAAAAGTCTAGAAAAGTCAAAAAAATTAGAAAAAGTCAAAAAGTCAAAAAATCAAAAAATAAAATAGTAAAGAGAAATAATCCATCCAATGGTGAAAACTTGGCAAAGAAGCGCCTTGGATAAGTACCATGATGAAAACTTGGCAAATAGGCGTCATGCGTAAATCCCCATCTGCACTTGGGGGCAATTTCCTGATTTGCGTTCCCTCCATCTGCTTTACTTCCAGCTATGCACCCATCTCCATCCTATACATTCTTTTCATTCATCCCCTCCATCCTCCCTATCTTCCACATCCTGTTTGGAATATCTTATTTATCCTAATCCTTCCATCCTCCTTGTGATCTTGATAACAATGGGGCAAACATATAAGCATGCTTTGGACACCTCTTAGCATACATTCCCCTCATCTGCACACTATCCCAACTGTCATTCACAATCGTCTACCTCCCTGATCCACCTGTCATGCTACCCTCAATCTCCCTTCCTTATCCATGCATCCTATCTTCATCCATCCCACTCCTTTATTTTCCTATCCTTCTCTATTGCATCCCTCATGCCTCCTCACACATGACATATCTATAGTGGGGGCATCTATCTTCCTTTGTGATACAGTCCTTGGAGACATCATTCATTCCATCAAATCACTCCCTCCCATTTCCCTATCCTTATCTCCTTATCGTTAATCCATCTCACCATCCTTATCTTTTATCCCTCCACACAATCCTTATATCCATCTTCCCATCCCTATCTTCCTATCCTTCCATCATGGCATCCACTCTCATCTATCCATCTGGTCACCTTTTCCTCATCCAAATCCTTATCCCTCTATCCAATCCACCCAAACAATCATTTTCCTCCCCCCATCCTCTACCCTCATCCCATCTCATAATCCCTTGTCATTGGTATCTCGCTATAGGCTTTTCCCCACGCAACCTAATTCCATATCATCATCACTTCTGCTTCTTTTACACATCTTTTCAATATCCTATCATTTCTCATCATTCATCTATTCGTCATCTCATCCTCCCAATTCATCTTTTGATGATTTGAATAACTATCCCATCCCTGAGCTTTGTATAGTCACTATCCTCCAATCCAATCGAATAGGTCTATCTTGTCCCATTGTGTCGGTCCAATCATTTTATCCCCTTATCTAGGGTTATCTCATCATATTTCATCCATCACTTTTCTTTGGCCTTCAATCGAACTACGTTGCCCCTGTGCTTTCACATAGGCAAGGTCGATCATTTGATCTGCCCTCGAGGTTCCGTCATCGGTATTTCTGTTTTGTCCATCCACTCCTCTATCATCTATCATCTATCATCCATCATCGATCTATATTTTCTCATATTTTCCATCCTATCTTGGTCATCCATTGAAATCTCCATCATGGTTTGTCATCAGCCTTTCCTCAAACTACGAGGGCTATGCACTTCCACGTAGGCAAGGCTACTCTTTGATCGGCCCTCGAGCCCCTAGGTCGCTAGGATGTGTTAGTCTCCTATCTTGTGTCATGTCATCAAGCTATGCCCTTATCTAGCTGGTTCTTAACCAACAAGATCCACTTGTATCATCCAATCTAATCAGTTCTAAATATCCTACATCATATCAATCTTTTAATTTAGTATCCATCATCGGTCTCAATAGGATGCATCCTTCCTAACAGAGCTCATCAATCCCATCCATCCCCTTGATTGATCCTATAGCAAAGGACATTTGAAATTGATTGTGATCTTTTGATGCTTTTGGCTTTTGTTTATCATTTGAGCTCCCTATCATCACTTGTCATGGTCGCCTTGATCCATCATATCATTGTGTGCTTTGACTAGTCAACATAGGGGTGTATCTTGATCTTTTCTGTCTTCTCGGTTGTCCCACGTAGTACCCACCAAGACCCCTGAGGTCTTGTGTTATGCTGGGGCATCCTTGTGTGCTTGTGGTTATCCCAATACCTGGCCCAACCAAGGTCACCATGACTTTGGGGTGTTGGGATAGCCTTCTTGTTTGTTATGTTTATTTTATGCATTAGACACTAATCCGCCTTGGTTTTTCATACCTTAGCATCTTGTGTCTTATGCTATAGCAAAAATCAGTGCTCCGACGATGGAAAATTGCATTTGGATTTCATTTCCTCTTCATCCTCTCGTCTATCAAAATCCCCCCCTCCGTTCATCCTTCATCACACTGCCCTCCTAATCTTCAATCACATTGCATCATCTTCTTCAACTCCCCTTGCATCATCTCATCTATTTCGAGAGCCCAACCGTGTTCTCTTGAACCCGCATGTCCTCTCGAGGGGGCATCCTTCATCCCTAACTTTCATCTTTCCCCTCATCATCTTCCTTCCTAGTCACTTCTTTGAATGACTGGGGCATCTTTTCCAATCTAACCATCTTCTTCTAGGTTCTACGTTTTAATATTATTTGAAATGATGCTACTTCGTAACACCATCTCAAAGAGGGGCAAAATGTAGACATCTAAATTTAGACACTTAATTTATCCAAATTCATCCCCTTTCATCTTATCTTCGTTAATTAAGTAATACTGTCATTATTTAATTAATATCTTTAATTCTGCCAAATCCCTAAGGTATTTAATCAATAATACTTTATCTCTTTAATCCTCCTTTCATCAAGTGAATTAAATAAATATGTTATTTATTTAATCCCTTTTATTTCACATTCTCCATCTTTTATTACCTAATCTTAATCCTTCTTCTAATCCCATCATTAGGATGTGTCACATCCTCCAACTTTTGCAAGTTGGCCTCTAATCCTCCATTACTCTTCCCCATGTCCTTTATGACATGTGTCCTTGGTCAACCTTATTAAACGCCTTCCCCTTTTGGACAAGGCACTCCACTTCCCTATGTGAATTTTTAATTCACATTTAATCCCCCAATGTACCCAAAAGGAATTTTTAATTCCTTCAATTCTTCCCACATGTCCTTCACTTATTCTTTATTCTTTCCCATCTCCCCATGAGAATATTTGAGGAATTTTTAATTCCTCACATGTCCTCTCCCCCACATGGGGACAAGGACCTCCTTTATGAGGAGATCTTGTCCAATCCCTATGGTCCTTTGAAGTACATCCATGTCATGTACCTCCCTTACACCTCATTTCCACCTCATATCCACCTCATCTTTCTTAAGCCTCTCCCCATGCCACATGTCAAGATGTGAGGGCTTGTGAGTTCTCAACTCACCTTAGCCCTACATCTTGATATTTGGTGGCTCAATCTTGACCGTCCATTTCTTTTAGGAATTCTCAAAATTCCTATAAATACCCCCTCTTTTCTCTCATTTTGGAGGAGATAATTTTGCTAGCCAAACTCTTAGAGTTTTGTTTCTCGATCTACACTTAGCCATTTGCATCCATTTTGTCCAACTATCTTGCATCTCACAACATCATTTAGCTTGCATCTTGTGCCATCCAAGGAGCATACACATCCAAGATCGAAGGGCCAACCAAAGGATCGATTCGAGACAAGGTATAAAGTTCCATTTGTTGCTTTTATCTTGTGTTAATTCCAACTTAGGCTAATCTTGAGGTGTAGGTTGTTTTGGTGTTTATTTACACTCTTTTGTTTGCTGCTCATTTTCTAACGCTTACATTCGACCTATCACATATATATACATATATATGTATATATATACACACATATATATATATAAATACATATATATATGTATATATATATAAATACATATATATATGTATGCTTAATAATATAAATGAATGTATATATATGTAATGTGTATATATATAAATAAAATATATATATATATGTATATATATATATAAATACATATATATATATATATATATATGTATATATAAATACATATATATATGTATATATAAATACATATATATATATGTATATATATATACATATATATATGTATTTATATATATGTATATGTGCATATATATATACACACACACACACACACATATATATATACACACACATATGTGTGTGTGTGTGTATGTATGTATGTATGTATGGCTTTTGGTGGTTCTACCCCTAAACCCCTATCGAGGTGCGTGGACCCTAGACCCTCTTTTGGGGGGATGGGCCACTTAGACCCCAAAGGGGGGTACCCCCTACAATCCCCCAACATATGATGAAATATAATCTAAAACCATAAGATTAGGCTCCATAACCAACAATCTACCACTTGGAGACTGATCACAATAACTCTAGAAAGATAACCTATTGCACCAACACAATGAAATGAAATTGATATTCAAAAATGTCTACAAAATAAATGTGTGCACAAAATACCAAAAAAATATCATTAAAATGTATGATAAATATACAATGAATTCCTTGTATATGTACAATGAGGATAAAAAAGGAAGGTGAGAGAGAAACATTAACTAACTCTTCAAAAAGAGCACACCACATGTAAAATTCTTGGGATAATTGTTACAACATGTGTCATGCGCATCATATGAGGTGAAACAACAAAAACTCTAAGAGAACTTAAGCTAGTCTAAATAGGTAGAACTAATTACTAGATAAATGTAAGATAGTTATGTAATATTTATTTTTACACTAACACCATTGTTGCTCCAACACTAATATGCATAAACACTATTCCAAAGAGGAGGCATGATGATTTTTCATAAATAATTTATAATAGAACAATTAGTTGCAAAAAAATTTACCAACATGATTATCAACATAGTTAGAACCATAACAAGAAAACATCTATTGTCAATTAGTATTCGATAGACCCATTATCTAAAACACCAAGTTCATTGTATATTAGAAATATGTAAACAAGAACTAACACGTGTTTCCTAACTTGTGAATAAAATTTTCTAAAGGATTTTTAAGTCTTTATCAATAGGCTTTACTTTTGTATATGTAGGAATTATTAGTATAAGTAGGGCTTTGGAATAATGCATGGACATCTACCAAAGGATAATTAAAATTCAATGTTTCTTGTAGACTTAATGACAAAGGTAATTGAATGCATGTCCACACCTTATTCTGACACCTACATACAAGATAAATGCTTGCTACATATCCCGACATCAAAATATGTGCCTTACCTGCTGATTGTAATAAAAAATACTAGGATGCAATTCAATATTCAAGTTGCCTCATTTTCTACTGGACTAAATTTACTCCATATTTATACATATTATCAATATGTTTTCCAATGAGTGAAAAAATCCAAAACAAATAAACTAATTAATAATTTAGGTTTTACCCCACTTTTATTAAAAAAAATATGTCAAGAATCAAAACCTTATTAGATCAACAATTTTTTGTGTATATGACAAATGATGTAAGAAATATTTCATGTCAAAACCATAAATATATCTACTAAAGTAATGGACTAGAGAAAGTGATGAATTGTGTTTGATTCTTTTCAATGTGATGTGCAATATGTTTGTTAGTTTTAAAATAATATTGTTAGAATAATTAATATGCCAATAGTAATAGAGTTATGATTTATTTTTAAATCACCTGACAAGAGAGATAATTTTTTTTAAATAACTTATTTAAAATTTGTATTTCTAAATGATATTTAATGAATCAACCTAGTTCAACAAAAGATAGAACTATATTATGGATGTTAATCTATGAGAGACAATGTCAAATGATAATTTAACATTAAATTGATAAAAATATTTTAGAGTTTATACGCGTATACCATTTCTTAAGAAATATATGAATCATATATGGTCCTTTATTAAACATTTATTTTCTAATTATTAATTTATTAAAAAAAATTCTAATTGTCATGATTCTTCATTCTAATGTCTTTACACCTAATTTTCAAATTTTCACCAATATAATTTAAAAAAATTAAATGAATTGAGTTAAAGTGATGTTAAAGGAGTTTGCATTGCAAGAGACATTATAATGTTTAATTATTGAAATCGTTTAGTTTCTAAATATAAAATATTATCTTATATAAAATGATCATGATTGAAAGTGTCACGTATTTGTGCTTTCAAGGTACAAATATTAGGAAAAAAAATTTAAATAAATGAAAAATTTGTCTTGCTCATTGTGATTAAAGTATTTTCAAGTGGTCATATTAACAATCCCTAATATTTTTCTACTAAATATCTTGAAGATAAGTGCTTACGTTGTTGATAGAGAAACTAAAGAATTAAGGTTTAGAAACATGCATGGCATAAACATTGCGATGGTTCTGAGCGTGAATGCTAGCTGCTGAACATTTTTGAAATTAGAAGTAGAGGAGAGAGATAGTGATGAAGCTAAGGACAATGATGGAGATTTCAATGGTGTAGCAAGGAAGTCAAGAGCAGTGACGATCAGAGCAACTGTATCAACAAGGAAGAGTAAGGGAAAAGGGAAAGAGATAAAGTTTGGTCTAAAAAGGCATTGAATCTCTATTGTGGTGTGTGTTGAAGTTGAAGAGGTCATCGATGATGCTGATGGAAAATGACAGGTTGAAGGGGTTGGCATTGGTGATGGATCAGTAGTCATTGTGGGAGGAGATGAGCTCTTTGAAACCCTGGTTGGATCCTCTAGTGGGTTTGTAGGCAATAGAGGAGACTCTTTTTTTAGTGATGTGGGTTTGGCTGCAAGTTTTGTTGGTTGTCTTTGAAGCTGAAGAGGTGGGTTTCCAAGCTCATGAGAGCTGGGAGATGGAAAATGTTGATGTTTCAGATGAGGATTTGTGCACCCTTGAAGAAAATTTTTCCCCTTTTAGGTCTGTGATGGATTTGGCTTTGATACTAGGTCTGAGTATGATCTTCCTGATGAGGAAGAGGAGTTCCTTCTTGATATCCTCTTAGAAGCTCATAGGAACTCGCGAGGTTGTGAGGAAGTTGTGAAGAATGTGGAGGAGTCTCATTGTCCTTTCTTCTGGGATATGTAAGGGTTTCCTTACTCAAAATGCTCTGCTACAGAGCACTTATGGAGTGGGGGATACCACTCCTATTGGTGGGGAGGTTGTGTGCCCCTTGCAAAAGTATGAAGGCTGTGTTTGTGTTGGTTTTGGAGCTCAGGGGTGGGTGGTTGCTTCTCTTGGTAGTGAGGTTGTTTCTCCTAGGTTTTCAACCTCCTCTCATATGGTGGTTGTTCCTGCTCCCAAACCTATGATGGGGCTTAAAAAGGGATTTCTACTCCCTACTATTGAAGAGGGGGATGCTATTTCTCCTCTTTCTAAAGCTCATACTGGTACACCCTTGAACCCTTCAGTTTCTAAGCCTTCCACTCATGGGTTGGATAGTGCAACTGAGAGTTTGTTCAAGACTCCTTTTGCTTCTTCATATATTACTGCCCCTACTTTGGAGGAGTTTTATGCTAAGGAGGTATGTGACTTGCCTAATCAGTAAATAGAGTTTGAGTGTAATGTTACAGATGAGTCTTTGGATTGGCTTAAGACCTTGTTGGTTGGGAGAAACTATGGTAATTGTCCTAGAATATCCATGTTGTCAGAAGATGGGCTCTTCGGGTTTGGAAGATTAAAGTTGAGGTTACAACTTTGTGTAATAGTTTCTTTTTTGTTTTCTTATCCCTGCATTGAAGATTGTTTTAGAGTCCTTCTTGAGGGCCCTTGGTTTCTTGGCTCAATTTTCCTTTGTCTCAAAATGTGGTTCCCTGGTTTCAAACCATTGACATACACTTTTAAGTTTCCTATTTGGGTTTTCTTATCAAGGCTTCCTTTGGAGTTTTGGAATGAACAAATTTTCATGTGTATTGCTAATTCCTTTGGTCAATTTTGTACCACTGATAAGGTCACCAAATCAATGAAGCGTCTATTGGCTGCTAGATTTTGTGTTTTAGTGGAGAATAACTATATTCTTCCCACTAAGATTACTTTATCTTCTAAATTTGGTAAGTGGGTGTAGTGGGTTGATTATGAAGACTCTCTGATTATTTTTCTTTCTCATGGTAAAGTGGGTCATTCCTCCTTTACTTGCTCGAAGTAGAAGAAACAAAACATTGTTTGGAAGAAAAAGGAAATGGTGACAAATGTTGTGGAAGACTCCACTATATGTCAAGGGATTTAGAATGATGTTGTTCAGGAACATTCTAAGTTGAACCCCTTTGTTGATTCTTTAGACTTGGTTGATTCTAATGGTGGTTTTGTTTCATTCCCTTGTAACAAGAAGCTGAAAAGATTGGTGGAGAAGAATCCCTATGTTAATATTCAACATAAATCTTTGGAACAATTCTTTAAACCACCTGGACCTTGTTTTGTGGGGTGGTATCCCCTGTTGTGTTTCACTATTTTTTTTGTTGTCTTTTGGCTGTGCCTTTTGGTTATCTCTTCCAGTGGTTGTTCCTTGTCCTGTGGGCCTTATTGTTGAATCTTTATTGATGTAAAAGGGATTAGGGTCCATTCAAAATCCCTGCTTATCTTATCAAAAACATGCATGGCATATGTCCAGAATAGAATTTATTTCTATTAATTCAAGAATGCACATTGATAATTTTAGTGTATCATTTTTTTTATGTGAACACTTCAAAAAATTAGACATAGTATTTTCAATGCCAAATATGGTAAACTTGTAGTAGCCATATATGGAAGGTTAATATCACACTCAATGTTATTATTTTTGGAGTTGGATTAAGGAACTTTTGGATTACTTGATCGAATAAACCTAAATGTACATAGGAATTATTTGCAATATGATTGTTAATGGGGATTTTTAATTTTAAACTTGGTTTTGAAAAGTGAGTGTAGAAGGATTGTTTATAAAGATTGTATTGGCAATCTTGTTGGCATCAAAAGAAGATTGAGCAATAAAGTTGGTGGGTCAGGAACATGGATGTGATCATGGAGTGAGATATTCATTAATAGTTGTTTTTTGACAACATAATGTAGGATTCTGGAACTTGGGTGTAAATAAGGAAAACATCTCAAGTTTGAGGCTAGTACTAGTGAACAAATATTTTTATAGTAGACTTTTAGTGATAATGTTGTTGTTGTTGAGGATAGGATCTATAAGAAGAGATGCATTTATCTACAAATTACATGAAGCACCTATAAGTAATTGATGAGTCTCCATTTTTTTTATTGAATATTGCATGGAATTGTTTGTTATCATGTCACCAAAGTTGTACATTTCATATCCTAACTCAAAATGTTTCATAGTTGAATTCCTACTTGTATAATTAGATAAAACATCTAGTGACATTCTTGTAGGGTTAGTATAATCTACTTGTAATTTAGAGAAAGATGCCAAAGAAAGGAGGGGAATAACAAGTTGGTTGGAAGATAACTTACATGGATTTAGATTCATATTTTGGAAACTTGTAATTTCTTGAATGCCTCTCATTGCTATGGATGCAATATCATAAGCATATGAAGCCTCTTATACACGATAGAATGTTCCAATCCATCAAGGTTTCTTAGAGTTTGGGTGTATGATTTCTATAGCATAACAACCCCATGTCGTTATCTAACATCTTTATATTTCTGTATAGTTGTATAGTGTTTGGATTTCGTAGAATTGAGGTGCATTTTTTCACTTCTATGTCTAGTTTATCCTATGTCTTGAGACTTTGATTGCAAGATATTGGTAGGTTGAATATAATTAGAGTCTATTTAGTGGTAGGATAGAAAGTGGATAGAGGAACAATAGCCCAATTGGATATGAACTTGCATGCCTCTCAATTATAGAATAAAATGGTCTTGTATTGATGCCTTTCATAAATATGAATACTTTATCATTTAAGCACAAGTAATATGTTCTATTGTATCAAATTCCTTAGCCATTAGCAATGGTTATTCTTGACATAATATAATTCTACACCATAACATCCATTTCTATTTTTTCTAACACCTCTATAACTTTGTTGCTTCATTGAATGTTTCAATTTTATATGAATAATTGGAAAATCTAAAATTCCTTGATTATTTTTCAAATGTTCTTCATAATTTCATTGCTTGAGCAATTTCTCTTTTTTTTATAATTAAAATTCCATCATTTTTCATTCTAACTATTCTATGGAAGTATTGTTGCACACTCAACTCATTTGTTGGTTTGATCTCCTACAAAAAAGATATTTTGAGTGAATTAACCGGATTAATAAATTTTTTAGCACACAACTAGCTTACAATAAAAATGATCCTTAATAGTACTCTCATGATTCAAAGAATACACTGCTCAGCATGCCTTGTTTGAATAAAATCTTATAAATTCTTGCAATTTTTTAATTATCTATGTGAAACTGCCATACTATTGTAAGTTCTTGCATAAAATTTACAATGATCTCTTCTTGATCTTAATGGTTAAGAAAGAATCAAGGGAAGAGAGATGATATGTGGTGTCTACTAACTGAATTATGGTCCAGCAGAAAAAGGGTTGAAACTATCCAGACATTTTGATGTTATGTAAACCATCAAAGTATTAGTCAACGGATCAATCTTTTAAATAATACATATTTCCTATAAATGATTGAAACTTTTCAGCTTCATCAGTTTGCTTGTCATTTTTCTATGCCACCACCTTCACAAATTCCTTTGCAAGTGCATGGGTTTCATTGCTATTGTGACAAAATACGAGCTTACCAGATTTACGTTGTGGAGTTCTTGAAGGAGATCTTGAGCTTGGTGATTTAACTTTCAGATTTTTTGGTGATACAAATTTTCCATTCAGCCACCTTCCAACTCCAATGAAGGCACTTAATCTGCTTGTCTGTGCCAACTTGGACACTTATGGCCAATTCAGGTTTTGTGTCAAATATATTTATACACTATGTGGTGTTGTTGTAATTTATGCGGCTAGTGCATGAAGCCTCACCGTTTCTTTCTCCAACGCCACTATTATGCCCCATCAAAAGCCACGTTTCCATAGGAAGCAGGAGCAGAAAAAAAGGACATCAAGGAAGCTTTTGTTTCAATAGGTGATTGGAGTCGGGAGTGAATATTTCATAGACATGAGCCCGGAAGAAATAATTTGAGCGCAAGATATCCTCGTGATAGTGGATTGGGAGACACACATTCGAAATTGAAAATCAAACTTAATCATCAGTTATAAAAAGCTGTAAAAGTGGGGCCCAGAGCCACGTAAAAAGTCAAACTTTAGTTTGTGCTCTCTAAACCCTCGTCTATCACTAAGCTCAGATTTTACATCTTTAGAAAGGAGCTACCAGTAGTGTGCTTCTATCCTTGTTCTACTAAATTATTAACCTCTATGGGGACGTATAATGATTTGTAGTGTGTGAATTCAGGTGCTGGAGGCATTCAGGCATGTGGAGAAAGCTATTTTTTGGTTCCAAATTTTAAGACCCAAACACCAATTAGGATATATCCATTAAAACCTCAAATAGCTTCCAATACATTGAACTACAAAGTGAGAGCCGAGAACTTCCAAGCATTGGAAGAAGCAAGATTTGTTGGAATAATCAATTATACTGCACGTTTTTCTCACTGCAGCCGACATAGTCGACTTCAGCCGTCCACGCCTCATGCTGTAGCTACATATCATAAATGTTGCAACAAACTCCTTCTAGCGTTTGCATTGTATTAATTACATTTCATGTATAAATGAATTGCTTCAGCCTATGTTCTGTTCTGTTTCTTTCTTTCTACATATCCTAAACATATTTTTTCAGGTTTGAATACTTGATCAAGCATTTAAGTCCTCAACATTTTAATCCCCGTAATCAAGAATCCAACTGTCTACAGAATGCAAACATCCAAAACTCTCCCTGAACTTCTAACAAATTAGAATCAGCAAATTTGTCTAAATTGAAAAAAACAGAAATGTATCATAGATATCAGCGCAAATGCTCCTTACCTGAAAGACAGTTCGGTACCTTTCAATATAGAATAGAATAAAATAGAAGACTTTTAACGTCTACCAGACCAAAAGAAGGAAGGCCTATGGGACAGTGACCCCTGCTATTTTAGCATTGTGAAGTGTTGTTCTCCTGCCATTTAGTTTGATAATGAACTCTCCCATTCTGTCCAACCATTCCATGCTGAATAAATCTTGAAAATTTACAGCTGTTAAGATATAAAAAACAAAACGAACAGAGATTTAAAGCCATTTGCTTCTTGTATCTACAGTTATCTCCGTGACACATCGGCGATTATTGATTCCTTATTGGAAGTAACAACATTCGATCCGATGACTCTTGGGTTTCTTCTAGGCCTTTTTACAAGATCTCTTGGTGCATTATTTTCTGATTAATTGCAAACCACATAAATAGGTTCTTCGTACTGCCGTCAAAAACTGTCGTTTTGTTCAATTTTCTGAATCGAATCCTCCCAGAACCTAATCGGGTTTTTCGCCCTGAAAGTGTCAAAGTTCAATGATAGAAAACATGTCATACATGATACATGATAAGATTCTGAAACTTAATTTATTATCAACTAATAAAATCCTCCGTGGGATTCCTGTGATAAATGTTCTCTTCAGTTTGAAAGGTTATGTTTATTTTAGAAAGGGGTGTGGTCCTCAAAAGAGTATGACGTATGCAAATATGGATCGAATGAATGCAAATGTAGAGAAGACATATACAAATATATATTCTATTAACATGAAATTACGTAGCTTTAGGAACAGTGAGTGGTGGGAGAGCCACTTTGGAATAGTGAATGGAGTACAATCGCAGAAATATCCAGATTCTTCCCTCCGGAAAGAGATCATACCTACACGACAAAAGTAATAACAACGATCGATATATATATATCAAATAGTTTGTTTGCTGGACGCTTTCTCCTTGAGCGCAGAGACAAAGTTGTGGATATTTGTTCGATGGACCTGACAGTCATTACTGGTCAGTACCCTGCTAATTTCTTCAACATTGGATCTAATCTTATTGCCTTCTTCCTCCGCCATCACAGCTCGGACAGCTCTAACAATGTCGTCCTTAGTGAAAGAACCATCCTCCTCATTTCTTCTTACCTCCACTCCCATCTTCAAATCCTCAGCAATCAGCCTAGCAGTAAAGCCCTGACTGTACTGTATTGGAAGAGCAACGAGAGGCATTCCAAACCTGAGGCCTTCTGTCACATAATTCCACCCACAATGTGAAACAAAAGTTCCAGTGGAAGGATGGTTCAAAATATGCAATTAAGGCACCCACTCTGTAACCATGAGTCCTCTGCCATGGGTGCGATCGTCAAAGCCTTGGTGCAACTCAGCCGCCGCGTGCCCAGGAAGAACACACAGGAATGGGATTTTACTTTCTTCTAAGCCCAACAGCAGAGCAGCGAGTTGTTGGCCGTTGGGAACGCATTCACTGCCAAAGGAGGTGCAATGTCATCCGACAGAGAAATATATCCAAGTTAGTATGTTAGAAGTACAATTCAATTTGTACATAAAAGGTACATGATACGAAATTGCGCTGGTCATCTTTTATGTACAAATTGACTCCAGAACAGTGGCGTATCATGTATGACAAAGTGTTGGGAAAGCAGTTTCAACAGTGCTCTGAAGGGCTGTGCGCAAAGATCTAGGGCTTGGAAGATCAATGCTCCACCAGCTGAATTCCAGGCGTCGGCTCCGGTTGCATTATCTATATCTTAATCCTTGCAATGTTAAGTTGTGTACAAAGGAAATTCTTATGCCATAACTGGGGAGGCTATTGGCCAGGTCTGGAAAGGGTGCGATATGTCGGTGTGCAAGCCAAGGGAACATCGCCACATGAAGCTGGGGTTGATATTCAATTATTCACAATCGGAATATTCTCAACTGAAAGGTTTTATTTTATGGGAAAGAGAGGAGGAAGACGGAAAACCGGAATGATAACTACACCATGTGTAAAGAGATGGGCATTTGGGATGGAGAGAACGATGGAAATGAAGATCATAGTTGGGTAGGTTAATTTTAACAGTCAGCCCATTAACGGTCAAAAAGTGAAATAATATCTGGAATTTGAAATGGCAGACAACAAAAGTCATGTCAAAAAAGGTCAGGGACTTTTGTTGACAATTCTTACCTGATAAAGAGTTCTTTGGTTGCTGTCATATATCTCTATTTTCCTATTCGTCCAAAACTCTTAACTCCCTAAAACACATATAAATCGGCCAACCCACACACTCTTACGTGCTGATTGTTTAAGTGGCCAAGCCTGTGGGCCCCATTAACCCGATGTTTTCGAATCCTATCATTTTCATGTTTCCATTTTTGAGGGATTTCTTTTTTTAATCTCGTTCCAACGTGTTCACGTTTAACGTTATTTCCTTCTTTTCTCCGACATTCCATACGAGAATATGCATGGCAGAATAAATTCTTATAAATACCCTCACCGAAGGAAAAATATAACACACTATTTTGTAACAGATTTTGTTTTTTTTTTAAATTTATCATAATAATTGTCTTAATTTTAAGAGATGAATTAGGTGCAAGAGTAGTTTAACTAGTATATATATCTAACGCCGAAAGATATATTTTTACGGAACAGCTTTGTCAATGGCTAGTTTGCGGCGTTTTCGTGATTGTGAAAATTTTAAAAAAATATATCTTGTATAATTGTTAAAATAAAAGAATAAAATCTTTAAAAACTAAGTATTATAAAAATCTACTTTTACTTCCTATCTGTCTGCATTGACGTGGATTCCGCGAAACACCCAAATGCAAATTGAAATAAAATGAAGTGAAATTCCACAAGATTGTATAGACAGTCCTACAGAACTGGTGTTTGGGGATTGAGAAAAAAAGGATTCCGTCCGTTGATTCGTTGAAAGTGGCCCGTACCCAGAACTGCATAAAGGATTATGTTTGTTGATTCGTTGGAAGTGGCTCGTAAAATCCAAAGTTTTCTGTGTGCGAGCGAGATATCCAACTTCATCGGTAGAAGTTTAGTAGGCATTTCGGAGTAATTTATTTCAAAGCATGAATAAAGGAATCTGGAAACTCCATATATTCTTTAAGGAATAATATATTAGAATAAAGAGAGTGAAAATGATGCCTTCCGCATAATAGCCGAAGGCTTACCCCAAAACTCCATCGTAAATTGCCCCATAAAAAATTATATCCTCCTCGCTTGCAGATTACCTTGACTTGCACAAGATGTTTGTGGCTTCTAATCTCGAATTCAATTTTCCCCCCTCCACGTTAAATCGCCTACAACCCTAGATGGGCCTTTCTTATCCATGGATTCCATAACAGCTCTCTCGTACTGCGAAAAATCCCTTTGGCTTGCAATGATACATGGGTCATCTTCGCCTCTTCCAATCTCTGCTCTTGACAAGAGCTGAGCTAATAAAACCAAACATTTAAACAACACTTAGGCAGTGGAGGTAGTGGAATATTTCATGAAATAATCTTCCCTCGACAAGTTTCTCTACATGTCAGACGTTTTTATATACATGGGCTATTAATTTATGTAGCTTGGACAGGGGTCTCCAAACTCAAGAAATATTTAATTAATTGATTAATTTTTCTAGAGACTTCTAGAAAGGAGTTAGTTAGAGTCGAGATAATTAATTATTAATTAATTGATTCCTCTAGAGGCTTCTAGAAGCTAGTTAGTTAGGGTTTGTTAGAGTCTAATTAATCTCAATCATTGATTGAGATTAAATCATGGCCATTGGTTTTTCAATGAGGAGAGTATAAAAAGGGATCAATGGGCCTTTGGAGAACACACACTTGAGAAGTATTTGTAGTGATAGCAAATAATTTTGTAGCGATAGCAAATAGTTTTGTAGTGATAGCAAGGGTGTAGTGATAGCGTTGGAGACATCAGTAGTGGAATTTCAGTAAGAGAAATTAAGGGAAGAATTTCCAGAGAAGAATATTGTTGGAGCTCTGCCAGTAAGAGGCAAACAGTTTATGTATCTCTTAATTTGTTGAAGTTTAATAAAATTCCTCATCTGTAGTATTGGTTTACCCTTCAGGGTTTTTCTAGAGACAATTTGTCCCAAAATATTGTGTTCATTATTTTGACTATTTTCCTGTTGTTTTATTTGTGAAGTAGCACTTGTGTTATTTTTCAATATTTGTTGTGAATTAATTTTTCGCAGTTAAATAATCTATATAGATAGGAGATTAATAATCAGTAATTGCAATAGAATTTTTTCATGGTATCAGAGCTGATCTAGGGGAAGAAAATGCTCAATGCAGACATAGGAAGGAAAAATCAAAGGTTTATAAAACCCAATTCTACCTCTTCAGAATTATTATTATTATTAATTTATTTTTTGAGATGGTCTCGACAAGTTTAAGAGATTAGGACAAATTGGATGGAGCCTCAAATTTTGGTGTCTGGAAAGCCAAAATTTCTTTATTGTTGGAAGAGAATGGTATCAAGGAATATGTGACCAGTGTTGTAGCTATACCTACAGATCCAGCACAACTCTTAACATATAAGAAGGAAGATGCCAAGGCGAGGAGGTTGATTCTTGACGATGTCAAGGACTATATTGTTCTGCATATCACAGATTTAAATACAATGAAGAAGATGTGGGATGCCATTTTGAATATGTATTAGAATGCTACCAATAATCAAAAACTAATTCTCAGAGAAAAGTTGAGAAATACTTGGATGAATAAGGGAGAAGACGTTACAAGTTACCTCACTAGACTCAGACTTGTCAAGGATGAGTTGGCAGCTGTTGAAGATAAACTAGATGATAATGAGCTAGTACGAATAGCCCTAAATGGGTCTACTAAGTAGTGGGATGTATTTTTTCATGTTATCAATGGATGAGACACCTTATTGAGTTGGGATCGACTATGAAGTGACTTCATTCAAGAGGAGCTTAGACTAAGTGTTGTTAGTGGAACCAACAATAAGAGTTAGAAAAGTGAGGAAAAGCAAGAAAATATTTCCTTAATAGGAAAAGGGAAGGTGTAAAAGGGGTCTAGCAAAGAATCAAATCCATAAAATGAGAAGGACTTGTCTAAGATCAAGTGCTATGGCTATCATGAGTTTGGCCACTATGTCAACAATTGTCTGCCAAGGAAAAAGAACAAAAAGAAAGGAACGAAGTAGACAATAGCTTCAACAAGTGCAGATGAGCTCTCTAGTAGAATGGAGGATGAGTTTGCACTCATATCTTGTATAGTTAGCTGAACCTCACAAGGTGTTTGGTATATAGACAGTGGGACATCATTTCATATGATAGGAGTTAGAGAGTACTTCTCCAGTTATAAGGAGGATATCAAAATCTAGATTTCTATGGGGAACATGTCAAAACTCAATCCAGTTGGAAAAGAGAATTTTCTATTTTAGAGGGAGAATGGCAAGTTGATTCCCATTTATGATGTGTTGCATGTGTTAAGACTTGGGTATGAATCTGATTTATGTATCTGTGCTTCAGGATAAAGGTTACAATGTACTCTTTAGAGGGGAAAATGTGTTAATCATGCAAAAGGATTGGAAATCACCCATACCTATTGGTGTTAGGAGTGATTGACTTTATAGGTTGCATTTTGATACTCATAGGGCACTAATGAGAAATAGTAATTCTAGAGATCAAGGAGAGCTATGGTATAGGAGGATGGGCCATATACATGATGGAGCACTTAAATTGCTTCATGAGACAATGATAGGTGCTCGAAAGGTGAGCAAAGAGCATGATGATGTATGTAAGGGATGTGTATTGGGGAAGTTTGCAAAAGAAACTTTTCCAAGGAGTGACACTAGATCCAAGGGTGTTCTTGATCTAGTACATTCAGAAATATGTGGACCAATGTTGACAAAATCTCTTAGAGGATACGAGTACTTTGTTACTTTTTTTGATGATTTCTCTAGGAAAACTTAGATATACTTCTTAAAGACCAAGGATGAGGTCTTCAGTTGCTTCCAAGAGTTCAAAGCTCTTGTGGAGAATTCGACAGGAAAAAAGATAAACGTTCTTTAGTCAGACAATGAAGGTGAGTACAAAGGGAAAGAGTTCCAAGAGTTCTGTAGTAGGGAAGGAATCAAGAGAGAATGGACTATTCCTTACAACCCACAGCAAAATGGGGTTGCTTAGAGGAAGAATCGATCTATATCAAATGTTGTATGATAAGGATATGCCATGTTACTTATGGACAGAGGCATGCAATACAACAATATACATACAAAATAGGGTTCTACATAAGGTATTGGGAAAGATGACACCAAAGGAGGCATTCTCAGGGAGGAAGCTAGATGTCAGCCACTTCAGAATATTTGGGAGTTTGGCATATTGTCACATTCTAAGGCCTACACATTCCAAGTTAGATCAAATTGCAAAGATAAGGTACTTTGTTGGGTACAGTGAAACCTCAAAGGAATATCAGATATTTATTCTAGGGGCCAAGAGGATTATAGTTAGGCGTGATGTCACGTTCATGGAGGAAAAGGAATTTAGGAGGTCTAGAGATTTGGTAGTAGATGATCATAGTGAGTAGCCAACAGAAGCTCCAAGGATTGTGCAACCAGATCAGGGGCAACAAAGCTCGAGTATAGTTACTAGTACAAGCACAAGTTCAGGTGCTGAGAGTTCGCAAAGTATGGAGCAACATATGCAACTAATCAAAGAGATGCATTAGGAAGATATGGAGGTTGATACTTCATCCTCTACAGTTGGCAGCAGGAACCAACAGACACATAGGGATACTCAAGAGTTTGTGGGAGCTCCTAGGATGAGTAGTAGACAACAGAGACAACCAGCTAGGTATAATGAATATATGGCATTAGTTAGTTAGTTGGTAGATAGTGAGACTTCCAACTATCAGGAGGCTGCATAGTAGCAGGTGTGGCGAGATGCGATGGTTGAGGAATATACCTCAATAGTGCAAAATGATGTGTGGGAGGTTGTGCCTAGACTGATAAATAGGGTAGTTGTTGGATCACGCTAGATCTATAAGATTAAGCATGGTGCAGATGGTAGTATTGAGAAATACAAGGCAAGGTTCATGGCCAAGGGGTTCTCTTAGAAGGAGAGAATAGACTATGAGGAGACATTTGCTCTAGTTGCTAGGTATACTTCTATACAAGTCGTGATCTCATTTGTAGCACAGATGGGATGGAAGATCCATTAGATGGATGTCAAGATGATGTTTCTTAATGGTGAATTGGTAGAGGAGGTATACATAAAACAACAAGAGGGATTTATAGCACATAACAGTGAAATCCACGTGTGCGAATTGAAGAGAGCTTTGTATAGACTCAAGTAGGTTCCTAGGGCGTGGTATAAGCACATTGATAGATACTTGCAGGGAATGGGCTTTGTGGAGAGTGAAGTGGATACTAACCTCTACTACTTAGTGGTTGGGGATGAGGTTCTCATTCTTGTTCTATATGTGGATGACTTGTTTTTAACAGGATCACTGGGGCTCATAGAGGAGTACAAGATGGACCTTACAATAGAGTTCAAGATGAAGGATTTGGGGCTTATGCATTACTTTCTAGGCATGGAGGTATGGTAGATAGATGGAGAGATTTTCCTTGGACAAGGGAAATAATACATCAAAATCGTGAGGAGGCTTGAGATGGAGGATTGCAGAGCCATGTCTACTCCTATGATCATGAATTTGAAGAAGGTAGACACATCCAAAAAGAAGGATGTAGACCCCACCTTATATAGGTAGTTGATTGGATTTCTCATGTATTTGGTCAACACCAAGCTAGATATATCCTTTGCAATAAAATCTCTTAGTCAGTTCATGGTTGAGCCAAAGAGAGTGCATTGGACAATGACAAATCAAGTGTTTTGGTATTTGCATGGTACAATCAAGTATGGGATCAAATATTCTCAAAGTGATGGTATCAGGTTGATAGGCTACACTGATGCAGATTGGGCAAGTAGTACAATAGACAGGAAAAACACTTCAGGGTGTTGCTTCAGTTTGGGATAAGGAGTTGTCTCTTGGTACAATAGGAAGTAGAAGTATGCGGCTTTGAGTTCTGTAGAGGCAATATGACTTTAGAAATTGTTGGTGGCCTTGTTTGGTTAGAGGGCTGAGATTATGGTAATACACTGCGATACTTGGAGTTGCATCAAATTGTTTAAGAATCCAGTGTTTCATGATAGGTCTAAGCATATAGACATCAAGTGTAATTTCATTAGGGATTATGTATAGTGGGGGATTGTTCCCCTAAAATATATACCTACAGATCAACATGTAGCATAGATTTTTACAAAGGCATTGGAGAAGGTGAAATTCATCTTCTTTAGAGATAAGTTGGGTGTCATGTAGAAAACCTTCCTCGCTAAGAGGGAGTGTTAATTTATGTAGCTTGGACAGGTGTCTCCAAACCCAAGAAATATTTAATTAATTAATTAATTTTTTTGGAGACTTCTAGAAAGGAGTTAGTTAGAGTCCAAATAATTAATTATTAATTAATTGATTCCTTTAGAGACTTCTAGAATCTAGTTAGTTAAGTTTTGTTAGAGTCTAATTAATCTCATCCATTGATTGAGATTAAATTATGGACATTGGTTTTTCAATGAGAGTATAAAAGGGGATAAATGAGTATTTGGAGAACACACACTTGAGAAGTATTTGCGGTGATAGCAAATAGTTTTTTAGTAATAGCAAGGGTGCAGTGATAGCATTGGAGACAACAATAGTGGAATTTCAGCAGGAGAAATTGAGGGAAGAATTTCCGAAGAAGAATATTGTCGGAGCTCTACCAGTAAGAGGCAAGCAATTTATGTATCTCTTAATTTATTGAAGTTTAATAAAATTCCTCATCTATAGTACTGGTTTTCCCTTTGTGGTTTTTCTAGGGACAATTTGTTCAAAAATATTGTGTTCATTATTTTGCATATTTTCTTGTGGTTTTATTTGTGAAGTTGCAGTTGTGTTATTTTTCAATATTTGTTGTGAATTAATTTTCCATAGTCAAATAATCTATATAGATAGGAGATTAATAATTAGTAAGTGCAATATAATTTTCACATGGGCACACGTCATACATTTTTATATATTTGCAAAGCATCAAACACTATAACCTGATTTGCTATGTTTAATACTTTATAGAAATGGAGCTGCACCAGTCTCTATGATTGACTTATAGCGTTCCATATGTAGATAATTTTCTTTGCACCTATATTTTGCAAGAGCAATTGCAGCTTCTCTACACAACTAAATTGAACTCTTATTCAAAAGTGAGGCGGTGATCAGTGGAGGCATTTCGATATTACTCCATGATGGGTAGAGTGCATGTCAAAATGTTTTCCACCAACAACTACACCGAGCTTATATCTTACCTTTGTCCCTACAAACACTTGGTAAGTAGCTGAATCTGGTATATGCATAAAGTTAAAATTGACGAGATAAGATTATTACCCATTTTGTTGATCTCTACAACACAACAATCACTAATTTTCTCCATAAGACAGAGAAAGGAAACCTCACAATTTCATAAGCCAGGGGATGCATCATCAACACAAATATGTTGAATATGCAAAGTAGTGCCAGACAAGGAAGATAGTACCACCCGCTGATGAAAATGCTCTACGCCCTGCAACTCTATACTTGATGAACCTTTCACCATTTTCACCTTAACTCTAGTGCCCTCTGCCTTACAGGTTGTAGCCATTTCGTGTCTTCTAGGGTTTAAGCATTTTAGATTATTTTTTCATACACGATTTAGGAGACCAAATATGAATCTTATTTGCCAGTGGTAAGTAAAGGCGGTTTGATCGAGGCTTAAATTTGATGGGCGTATGGTCGTATTTTGTCATTTTAGCTGTAAAATACAATTAAAATTTTAGGAAGACTGTATCATTTGAAAGGAAAATTTTTAGTTAAACTATCAAATTTTCTATGTAATTATTCTTATATATGTTTCTTCAATCTACATATATTTTTCTTAAAATAGATTACCTTTAATATTTGAAAGGCAACTTCAAATAAATGACTGTCACAAAAAATTGCTTGACAGGCAGGGGCGACCATCAAATTTAAGTCCTAGGTTTGATATTACTCCATGATGGGAAAAGCACACGTCAAAATTAAAGCAACAAATAAAAATGTTGACCAATAGAATGTCGCAACAAATAAAAATGTTGACCGATAGAATCTCGCAGCACTGGTATGCCTTTTGGCATAATTAGAGATAAAGATCTAT
The DNA here is from genome assembly GCA_007258455.2 of Sequoia sempervirens. Classification (NCBI taxonomy): domain Eukaryota; kingdom Viridiplantae; phylum Streptophyta; class Pinopsida; order Cupressales; family Cupressaceae; genus Sequoia; species Sequoia sempervirens. The sequence continues at coordinate 609,847,632 of VDFB02193867.1, forward strand.
TTATTACTATCGGTCTTTTTTTAAGTATGTGATATAATAATGTATATACTACTTTATTTAGTATTTGATATTTTTTTATTTATCTAAGATTTATTTTTTTACTTTATAACTATTTAAGAATTTTTTATTTGATTTAGTCAAGAGTTATTTCTATTTATAATTATTTTTTTAATTTCAAATAAATCTTATAAAAAACTCTCAAGAAAATAAAATAACAAAATAAATTTTGGTAGTACTTGTAATCGATTAGTATGAACTCTAATTTCTAATATATTACAACAAAACTAATTCCAATACCACTTATTAAAATGATTTTTGAAAAAATAATTCTTAAATGAAATATAATAACATAAAAATATAAACAATTTTCAAAATATTATAATTCATAAAAACATTTAATGGAAAAAATATTTCTCTAATCCATGTTAATGAACATGCATCATAAAAAGTTTTATAATATTCAAATTTAATACCATTTTCTTTCTCTTTTCTTCATTCAAAAAATATTTGAATTTTATTAAATTAAAAAAATTAAACAATAATGATTTGTTCCATTAAATTATAACCATACTTGTACCTCTCAAACTCTAAATAAATAATACACAAAGTGTCATTCATCATATATAAAATTGAAACACAATTAAATATTTATAAATTAAAACTATCTAAAAATTATTTAATTTTTTATTTACTTAAGAGTTATTTTATATGTCGTTGACCATAGATAAAATTGAAAAACAATTATTTCTTTTTAAATGCTAAAGCTATCTAAGAATTGTTTAAGTTTTTTATTTACTTAAAAGTCATTTTATATATATTTTTGTTTACTTAGAAGATTTTATAATAATTATATTTAAATATATATTGATTGTGTTTGTACATATTTTATCTAATAAAGTAAAAATAACTCTCTTGTAAAAGAATCAATAATGTTATAAGTAAACATCATAGTACTAGATAAAACTTGTTTCAAAACCCTTCATTATATATATTTATTATTAAACCAATGGGCAGGGGCATGGAGATGGGTAGCAAATTTGTGGCCACTTTTTTAAAAAAGTTTTGAAAAGTCATAACATGAGCATGTTATAGTGCACTCACATCATGGCTTGGTGTGCCAAGCCTGAGGATCGACCACAATGATCCCACAACGTGAGCACATTATAAAGCTCGTGTTATAATGTGCCTGCGTTAAAATGTGTTAAAAGAAAAGAAAAACGTGAAACACATTCATTCTTGCATTTCGACTATGTTTTTTGTTGTGCATGTGGCCAAAACCCCCATTTTTCGTGCTCGCATTCTAAGAGGAGGTATTCAACAAAATAATTCATCAACAATTTCTATTTCATCACAAGGATGGCGCCACGAGGAGGAGGAGGTGTGAGAGGTAAGGATTGTTTTCTTTTTGTTTTGAATTTGTTAGTTTTAGGTTGTATTAGATTTTTTTTTTTTGAATTTGTAGGAGATTCTAATGAACCTACAAACCCTCAAAATCCTCAAGAACAAAATCCTCAACAAGAAAATCAACCTCAACAACAGCCTCTTTCATCAATCACTCAACAACCTCCTAGCACTCAACAAAATTCAATGAGTGAAATTGAGAACAAAAAACAAATTGAGGATTTAATCAGTAGATTGAGTGATCCAAATGGTTCAACCGTGGAAAGAATGACCCTAGCAAGTTCATTGAAAGATATGTTAAAAAATGTAGATTCAATTAGCAAACAAATAATTGGATGGCAAGATAGGAGGCAGGCGACTAGGGCCTATTACACAGATAAACTATCATATAAAGATGTAAAGGATTTAAAAATTACAAAAGGTGATTTGTGCTCATTATTCACTAACCCACACACAAATCAAAATCTTACCCTCAATGCGAAGAGGTTTCCTATTCATTGGTGCCACCACCAACAGATTAGAAGATATGTTTATGATAGGTGGTACTTGGATTTTGATTACCCACTATGCAACAATTGTAAAGTCCCCCAATATTTCCTTAGGAAACTAGAAAATGAATTCATAGTGAACAAAATCTCAAATTATTTTGAAATGAAGGACCTCCAGGGGAGAGGCGGGGGGTTGGTTCAAGATATACTAGTGCACTGTTGGATCCTACGCGACAAGGGAGATGAGCTCTCGCTAGGCTGCCTCATGAGCACATTGTTATGCCTTCCATTGCAAAGGAGAGTGTTGACATAGAGAAATTGTAGGTGATCAAAACTTTGAACCATAGTGTCATCCAACATACTATCCCTATTCTACAACACCATCCAGGGGAGTCTTTGAGTCGTGGGCTTTGAAAACATGTGTGTCAATCTTGCGGGGCAACTTGTTCATATGACCCCATGAACACTCAGGAGGCTACTATGCAAGATCTGTCTGCAACTATGGAGATGGAGATGGCAGCCAAAATTTTGCTTGAGGCATATGGCATTGATACTCAGGTCAAAGTTAGCATGTTCAATGAATTAATTTATTAAATGAAAGATTAACTAATTTAGTTTTATGATTTTATTAAAATTGCAGGGTCACAGTGTTGAGACTTGATACACCGGCCCTCCACCTACTTATTTTTGTAGTACTCCTATTAGTGGGGTATGTAACTAGTAAACAATTATAAATTTATTACATGTTAATAGCATTGTTTTACGAATGGTATTTTAATATGTGATTTTGGATGTTGAACAAACTTTTATCAGAGGTTTCGAGAGAACACCTCCTAGTGCTAGTGGATTTACTCAAACCTACATGCAAATAATAGAATAAAGAGTTTAACGAATGAATTATATTTAATATATTTGTGTAGTTTATATTCATATCGTTGATTATGTTGCATTGCACATTATTCAAACTCAAATAATTACTTAACATTCCATAACTAATAACTATATGTTTATAGATGACAAAATTTCAACTACAATATAGTTGTTTAGAAAGTCAACATGTAAGTAGTGATGCAATTACCTCACATAGCATAAGTAATAAGTCTAGGAGCAACTTCCAATTGTATTTGCTTGTCATGGTATTCCACGAGACCACTTTTTACTAGTCGACATCTTTTCAAACAGTTTAATGCCTTGTCTATGCTATGGATGCTTGGAAGGAATATATGAAAGAATAATTGTAAGCAATAACATAGAAAAGGCAATAAGTTTTTTGAAAAAAATCCTTAAAGAAATGCGGTCTCATGGTGATGTTCATCACCATGAGAACCAATTTCTTTTAGGCACTTTTTCAAAAACTCATCGCCTTTTCTATGCTACCACATTTTCCATACATACATTCTACCAAAGCATTTTATCAAAAAGTACATTTCCTCACTACTATGGATAAAACCTCAAAAAGGGTACTTTCCAACAAACTATGGATGCTTGGAAAAAATCTATCAAAGCATAATAGTAAGCAATAGAATAGACATGGCAGTTAGTAGTTTAAAAAATTCCTCGAAGAAATGTAGTCTCAAGGTGATGGAATGCCATTCCATCACCATGAGACCACATTTCTTCAAGGCATTTCTTTAAACAACTCACCACCTTTTCTATGATACCACATTTTCCATACATGTGTACCAAAGCATTTTATCAAACTACTCACTTCCTTGTTGCTATGGCTAAAAGCCTAAAATAGGTGATTTCCAACAAAATATGGTTGCTTGGAATTTTTTTTTATCAAAGCATAATAGTAAGCAATAATACCATAGAGAAGGCAATGAACTGTTTGAAAAAATGGCTAAAAGAAATAGATTCTTATGGTGATGAAATGCCATGATGTGCATTTGTTTGTAATGGAATTCCATCACCACGAGACCCCATTTCTTTTAGGTATATTTTTAAACAGTTCACTACCTTCTCTATGCCACCACAGTTATTGTACATGTCTACAAAATCATTTTATCAAATGGTTCACCAACTTGCCATTATGGGTAAAATCCTAAAAACATGTGCTTTCGAACAAGATATGAATAGGGGAAATAGTAAGCATGATAGTCAGAAATATATAGTATAATAAGTACTCAAAATTTTGTTCATTATCTCATACATTATAAGTCATGATGTGGATCGCTATTGTAGTTTTTGTGATGGGTGAAGCCACATAAGTGGTTTACACTTTTGAAGAGGAAGGAAATTTTGAAATTTTCCCATTCCTCATATCAAATGGGTTCGGCCGAACCAATGAAATCCCCTATTAAAAAATCATACTAGAGTGGGTTCGGCTGAACCTAGGTTCGGCCGAACCCATTTAGTATGGCTAAAACAAAAAAAGCTTTCATTTAATTGATTTTTTTTATTGTATGTGTTGGTGGTTCGACCGAACATGGGTTCGGTCGAACCCTAGTTCGACCAAAACTTTCCAAGATGTTCGACCGAACACTTGTTCGGCCGAACCCCTCTTTTTTCACCCTTGGTTCCTAAGGCACCAGAATTGTTGAAAATTTTGCATTTCGAAGCTCAATTTCAGAATGAAAATGGAGAAGATCTCAAAAACCCAACTAGTACGGGTTCCCCTCAAAACGAGCTATCCAAGGAATATAATTTTAGTATGTTTTGATTATATTATCTATCTATTTTTTAAGTTTTATTAAATATAGGTTTTTCACTGAAAACAAAACTCTCTGTTCTACACAAGTGGAAAAATAGAAGATTATCAAAAAAAAAATAAAAAATATGAGTGCACCAAATATTGGAGTCCTTGATCCAACAAAAAAGAAGAATTTGATACATACAGTAAAAGTTATGCATTATACTCTGGAGTTATATGTCCGAATTGTAATTGATTTGACTTTAAAACTTGATTAAAGAAAAAATATTCAATAAAAACTATCTAACTAAGTGGAAGCACTAGATATCGAGCTATAAATCTAAATTTGAAAGAATTAATTATCTTCAAGGAAAAAATTTATGCTATAATGGCAAAAGGCCACTTTTAAAAAATGCTATTTTGAAAAACCACCGTGGAGATGGAAAAGTGCAATCTGATTCCAAAAAAATTGAAAAAAATATTTTTAGAATCTACACAAAATATGACAAGACTCTAGTTTGCATCATCTTCAAATTCCTTTACGGTTTAATCGCTATAGGTGCCCGAATGTGGAGATTGTGTTAAAAAAAAAAATCAGTGTCCAGTTAGGCCAAAAAGTGTAAACCACTATTGTGGGATCACCCTGATTGAATAATTTGTTGTTTTATTTTCAGATGTTACAAGTGGAAACACCACCGAATGTGACTAGGGAAATGGAGATCAGTGTTACATTTGGAATAGAATCCTTGATGGCTCTGACAGGGGAGGTATGAGGAAAATTAGTAAATTTCAATTTATATTCATTGTTATAGATGTTAGTGAAAAAGAAAACCATTATTGATTGGTAGTTTAATTTATATTTGGATGGTTTATATAGGGCTTGAGCACACCTCAACATGGGCGTGTGAATATTTCCCTCATCGAGAGTGATCATGAGATGGAAATAAGTGATTATTTTATTATATATATCATTTTTTATAATGCAATTTTTATATATTAATGCCTTTACTTCTTATTGTAACAGTTAAAAATTCACCAAGAACTAAACACTAGGAGGAGCAGTAGGAGAAATCCATGAGTGTAGCACAAATGAGTGACAAACCTATCACCATCTGATTGACAAACAAAGGGAAATAATTTATTTCCAAAGCATGGAGAGTAATGACTTTTGATTCTAGAGCCCTTTGTTGTATGCCTACACAATAGTTTTGTACATATTTTGTATTGGATATATTTGACATTGTATGCCTATATGGAATTCTCATAAGCCTATATGGCTATTTTGTACCTATATTTTATAATTATATCTTCATATATTGATGTATGTGTACATGGATATTTGGTTAATAAAAAATATTTTTATCGATGGTGTCCATATTTGCATTATAAATTAATGGTTCAATAGATATGGGTTATGTGTATTCAAGTGTATACTTTACAACTTATGTGTATACTTTGACTTATGTGTTTTCCAATGTGTACTTTGCGACTTACATGTTTTCATGCGTATACCTTGTATTCGTGCATTACTTTGTATTAATTTGTGTATTCTATGTATTCGTGTGTACACTTCAAGGCTTATGTGTTTTTGAGTAATTGTGCTTCTCTTTTTCACATGTAAATTCTTGACTTATTCACGTGTATGTACTTATTAATTGGTCAGCCCTAGCATTGAACATTGTTGTCCTTTATGGTTTGTCTTGAATATTAATTGATTGATGCTAAACAACTTTATGTAAAAGAAAAAATATGTTTTCAATTGGTATTCCATGCAATGATTCATAAAAAGATTCCAATATATTTAATCCTTTGATTGGAACAACTCAATTAAGCAAATGATACATAATCTTCACAACATTTCCAAAACATAATATTCAAAGTAGATGAAGTAGTTAACTTCTTGACACATTATCATACAAACATTTATCTTGATTAGTCTTTAAACATTTTCATGTAACATAATCTAAATAGTGCAAAATGAATTGTTATGTTCTTGATCCATCAGCATATAAACACATTGAAAGATTTATATTTCAAATTTTTGCAATATTATTTCTTGTATAGGAAATGGACTTGGGAGAAAGCAAGTTATAATTTATAATACAAATAAGAAATGGACTCAATGTTGTCCTAGACCCCTGAATAGGTCTATTTAATAAAGCAACACCCTCTCAATCACTCTTCCAATTGCAAAACACCATTGGGCAACATTTACCAGTCTACAAATCCACAAAATCCACAATTTTTAGGGTGTGATTGGCCCTCTAACCCCACTATCCTCTAAACCCTCACTTTTCTCAATTTTCATTAGGGTTTATTGAAAACCCCATATCCAAATGTCATACAACCTCAAAACCTCTTGGACCAACAATCTTCATTCTACCTGTACAAAATTAATTGACCACCAAATTATGTTTCCCCTTGACTTTACCCACTTTTACTCCCTCAAACCTCTCTTTTCCCAAGTAGGGCATCATACCATAACATAATTTTTACCTCCCTTTTCCTTGCAAACCATTTGAATAGATCAAACTCCATAACCTCGCCCTATTTCCAACCTATTCTAACTTATTCTCAAGCAGTTTCTTCTTTTCACCTCATCTAGCCTTGCTTTTAAGGCCTAAATTCTAAATTTTGAACAGGGGCAGTGTTAGTAATCTCTTCCAATTCCTTTACCAATTCTATTTTCTTATTCGTACTCCCTATCGTACTTACATAATTGACTCAAATGACCCCACACTAACTCAAAACTAAAAGAAAGATTACAAAATGGCCTATCATGGCCTTATTTGACATTATAATGAATAAAACCATTGAACTAGACCTTCTTCATCAAATGGAGGAATAAGGTTCTTTGCACCAATGATCATTCAATTTTTGTGTGGAATACTCAAACTTCTCAACCATCATGTGTATGTTTCTCTTTTTGATTGTTTTGCATGCCATCATAAGGGATCAAGCCGGTTGAACATAGCTCAGAACAATTTCATGTGTTTGGGTGTGAAAGAGGACCATGCCTAGGGTAAACCTACCTATTAGGATTTGTTGGAGCAGTTTTCTTTATCACACGAATTGCAAAATGAAAGTTGCACCACTTTGCAACTTTACACTGCTTTCATTTGACACTTTTTCCATCAAGGGAAAACCAGACACCACAGGAAAATGAATCTGAACTAACAAAAACCAAGAGAGGTTATTGTAGAGGGGTCCAATGTGATCTTGTAGGCTTATATGGAAAGTTTTAAAGCATCATGGTTTTTGAGTAATATACCGTCAAAGTTTTCTTCCCTTTTGCACTTTGGAGCCTTAAGGGATTAAGCAGGTTGAACATAGCTCACAACAATTCCATGTGTTTGGATGCAAAACAGGACCATGACTAGTGTAAACATACACATCTAGATGTGTTTGAATAGTTTGTTTGTTCACACGAGTTGTAGAATGAAATTTGCACCACTTTGCAACTTTCAACTACTTGCATTTGATAAATTTTTCCCCAAGTGAAAATCTACCACCGCGAGAAAACCACTTTGAGATAGCAAAAATTGAGAGAGGTTATTTAGAGGGGCCCAATGTGCTCCCATAGGATCAGACGAGAAGTTTCTAAACATCATGGTATCTGAGTAACAACATGCTAAAGTTTGTAGCCATTTTTCACTTTGGACTCTTAAGGGATCGATCTGATCATAGCTCGAAGCGATTTCACATGATTGGGTGCGAAAGAGGACACTTTGCAACTTTACACTGCTTTGGTCACAAGAGTTGTAAAAATTTGCAACTTTGCATTGCTTGCTATTACCTAATTTTCACCCTCAGGCTCAATCAGGCAGAATCATGTGACCGAGGTTTGAGGGGGCCAAATGAAAAATTTGCACAAGGGAAAAAATCATGAACTTGATGCTAGGTCACAGGGAAATCAGTGAAGAAGCCTGCTTTGTTAAGGTTCGGCATGAAAACTTTCTAAGGATAGAGTCACCAAGACCCCAAGAATGTCAGGGCGAGTGGGATTCACCTACAAGTCCCTATTGGCAAGACATTGATCATCGTCCTGGCGACAAAATGATATTCATTTCGGCGAAAGTTCTTTTCTTTGGAGAGAAGTCTCGGCGAATGCATCGAGTCTCGCTGACAAAGCAAAGTAGGATCCCTTCGGTGTATGTGTGTGGGTTTTGGTAGGAGGTCTTACTGATCAGAAGAAGTCTCACCAAAGTCAGGCAGTGTCGGAAAAGCAAGCGATCTTCACCAAAGGGTCTCACCAAAGTCACAAGGTCTCCTCGACTCTAAAGGCTCTCGGCATAAGGATTGAGTTCTTCAAGATGTCTCGGTGATCCGGGATGTTTTGGCGACAAGAAGGAAAGGCTCTCAGCAAAGGTTGGTGCCCTCGGTGTAATGTCTCGCGGAAGTCACAAAGTCTCCCCGACTTAAAAGGCCTTCAGCGTAATGAAGCATTTAGAGAGAAGTCTCAGTGACTAGTGAAGTCTCCCCAACAACAATAAGGTTTCGGCGTGAGATGTATTTCGGCAAGTGGTCTCAGCGAATCGGTGGTGTCTCGCTGACAATAGGGAGCCTTCAACGTAGCATTCAAGATGGAGAGAGGTCTCCCCAACTCTGATGTCTCACCGACAACAAGGAGATCTCCAAGAGGATATGCCTTTGCCATATAGTCTCAGCAATGCAAAAGGCCTTGCCGATGCAGAATGAGCCCGAAGAGTAAAAGAGAGACTGACAAGATGTTTCGGCGAACCAAGGGGGTCTCGCCGATAAAAGGGAGCTCACCGAGGAGTAATCTCAGTGAAGTAGAAGGAGCCTTCGGTGTAACATTTTGAGCTCTCTAAGAGGTCTTGGCGACATAGGAAGCATCATCGGCAAGGGTCTCACCGACCAGTGAAGCCTCCCGAAATGAAAGACCCTCGCCAAAGCAAAGTGCCTTCGGTATGATGTCTGGCCAACAAGCCAAAGTCTCAGCGACCGGTGATGTCTCCCCGATCGAAGAGAAAGTAGCTCATCGCCAAAAGATAAGGAGCCTAGCAGGAGGTCTAGCTGATAGGCCAATGTCTCCCTGATAGCAAAGGGTCTCACTGGGTGTCTTGCTGAATGAAGAGTTCGCTAAAGGAAAAGGAAGTCTACAAGAGGTCTTGGTGAATGGAGGGTGTCTCAGTGACAAAAGCAAATATTCATATGATTGGGGGACTTCGCTATGAAGTCTTCCTGACTAGTAGAGTCTTGCTGAAAGAAATGAAGATCCCGGTGGAGTAAAATGCGTTTGGGGTGACATCAAGGTGTCTCACCGATAGAAGATGAAGGGCCTCGGGGTAATGTTTTGCCTTCGGTAAAATGTCTTGTTGACTCGGTAGAGTCTTGTCGACTAAAGAGGGAGCTCGGTAAGAGGTCTCTTTGATAATGATTGTCTTGGCAACCACGAAGGCGATATTGGTATGATCTTTTGGGCTCGATAAGAGCTCTCGTCGACTATCACATGTCATGCCGATAAGTTGCAGAATGATATAATCGCATCGGCAAGACACTTTCAGTGTTTCGCCGAGATGCAATTCTTTTTGAAAAAGTGTTTTTCACCACCACAGAGTCTGCATCGAATACGCTCAACCAACCAGGGGGAGCTGAGGTGAGCCATGGCAGCTTGACCAGGATCAAGAACATCAACAGAATGTGAATGCAACACGTATCTGTTCTAAGCTTAGAGCATTCAAGGTGTGCAGCCGAAGTGGTTCCAAGATGACACGAGATTAGAAATGAATACGATAGTTGCAGAAAGATCAGAAGGCTTATTGGGGATGACTCTTCACCAACATGGACACACAGGGTTCAACATTAAATTCAATGTAAAGATCTGAAGGGAGATTTTTTCTGATGACAGATATTTTGTAAGCCCTAAGGGGTCAACCTTACTCTTTGTATATAAGGCATTTTTTCCTTTTTGTAAAAGAGTTATGATGTATGCTCTTCTGAAGTCTATGACCCTTTTTGCAGTCCTCTCTCATACTAGCAGGATTCTGTAACTCAATTTGGAACATAATATACAAAATCTACCTTGGTTACCATTGATGGTCCATCATTCTGCCTTTCGATTCTTGTCAAGTATAGTGCATTCTTTTAAGTGATTCATTGAGCTACTTAGTAAAATATTCTCTTTCCTTATAGTTTTTGTTTCATGTCATGCCTTTCTTTGCAAAAGTAGTATCATGTAGGTTACAAACTGAGTTTACTTAATCCTACACATGAGCTTCTAGTTTGTGAAAATTTGCCTTTCCTTCTTGAAGGCATGTGCATGTCAAACCTGTTTGAATGTGTGATCTACAGGATCTTGTTGTGCAGTCCATTGGCTGTCATTAGTATTCAAGTGTAGCTCGAGTATCTTATTGTTCTTGTCATTTAGGTGTATCACCTTAGTTTTAATTTCCATTTTTATGTTTCTCTGTCTCCCTTTTCCTTACAAGATCAGTAGTTTAGGTGATACCCAAAGGAAGCCGACCTTCTCTGGAGGTTCATTTTAGTTTTAGGTGATCCACAACCTTAAAATGATCCCATTGTGTTTCTAGAAAGCTCAATTTTTATCTTTGTGCATAGGGTGCATTTCTAGGTGACAACACTTACATTTGACACTTTTTCCATGAAGTGAAAATTCGCCACCATGGGAAAACCACTCTGAGATAGAAAAAAATGAGAGAATTTTTTGTAGAGTGGCCCAACACAATCTTGTAGGATCAAAAGAGAATTTTCTAAGCATCATGGTATCCGAGTAACAACATGCTAAAGTTTGCAGCCATTTTCCACTTTGGACTCTTAAGGGATTGATCTAGTTGAATGTAGCTTAGAGTGATTCTGCATGTTAGGGTGAAAAAGAGGACCATACCTAGTATAAACATACCTATTTAGATGTGTTGGAACAATATGTTTGGTCACATGAGTTGTAGAACAAAAGTTGCACCACTTTGCAACTTTGCACTACTTACATTTGACACTTTTTCCACCAAGTGAAAATCTGCCACCATGGGAAAAACAATCCGAGATAGTGAAAAATGAGAGAGATTTTTGTAGAGGGGCCCAACATGATCCTATAGGATTATACAAGAAGATTCTAATCTTTATGGTTTCTGACTAACAACATGCTAAAGTTTGCAGACATTTTGCAATTTAGACTCTTAAGGGATCGATCTGGTTAAATGTAGCTAGAAGTGATTCCATGTGTATGGGTGTGAAACAAGACCATACCTAGCATAAATATACCTATTCAGATGCATTGGAACAATATTTTTGGCTACATGAGTTGCAGAACGAAAGTTGCACTATTTTGCAATTTTCAACTACTTGTATTTGACAACTTTTTCCCAAGTGAAAATCTGCCACCATAAGAAAACCACTCCAAGATAGAAAAAATTGAGAGAGGTTTTTGTAGAGGGGCTCAACTTAATCCTATAGGATCATACAAGAAGTTTCTAAGTCTCACGGTATCTAAATAACAATATGTTGAAGTTTGCAACCATTTTGCACTTTTGACTCTTAAGGGATCAATCCGATTGAACATACCTCAAAGTGATTCCGCGTGTTTGGGTTAAAAAGAGGACCTTACCTAGCATAAAAATAACTATTTAGATGGATTGGAATATTTCTTTTGGTCACACGAGTTGTAGAATGAAAGTTGCACCACTTTGCAACTTTCAACTACTTGTGTTTGACAACTTTTTCCCTAAGTGAACATCAGCCATCACAAGAAAACCACTCTGAGATAGAAAAAACTAAGAGATATTTTTGTAGAGGGGTCCAACACAATCCCATAGGATTAGATAAGAATTTTCTAAGCATCATGGTATTCGAGTAACAACATGTTGAAGTTTGCACCATTTTGCACTTTAGACTCTTTAGGGATCAATCTGGTTAAACATAGCTTGGAGCGATTCCACATGTTTGGGTGTGAAAGAGGACCATGCCTAGTGCAAAAATACCTATTCAGACATGTTGGAACATTCTATTTGGTCACACGAAATGAAAGTTGCACCATTTTACAACTTTCAACTACTTGCATTTGACAACTTTTCCCCCAAGTGAAAATCTACCACTATGGGAAAACCACTTTGAGATAGCAAAAAATGAGAGAGGTTTTTGTAGAGGGGCCCAATGTGATCCCATAGGATTAGATGTGAAGTTTTTAAGCATCATGGTATCTGAGTAACAACATGCTGCAGTTTGCAACTATTTTGCACTTTGGACTCTCAAGGGATCAATCTGGTTGAATGTAGATCAAAGTAATTCTGTGTGTTTGGGTGTGAAAGAGGACCATTCCTAGTGTAAACATACCTATTTGAATGTGTTGGAATAATATTTTTGGTCATACGAGTTATAGAATGAAAGTTACACCATTTTATAACTTTTAACTACTTGCATTTGACAACTTTTTTCCCAAGTGAAAATTTTCTACCACAGGAAAACCACTCTAAGATAGTGAGAATCGATAAAGGTTTTTGTAGAGGGGCCCAATACAATCACATAGGATTAGACGAGAAGTTTCTAAGGGTCACGGTATTCGAGTAACAACATGCTGAAGTTTGTAGCCATTTTGCACTTTGGACTCTTAAGGGATCGATCCGGTTGAATGTAGCTCGAAGCAATTATGCATGTTTGGGTATGAAAAAGGACTATGCCTAGTGTAAGCATATCTATTTGGATGCGTTGGAATAGTCTGTTTAGTCACACAAGCTGCAAAATGAAAGTTGCACCACTTTGCAACTTTGCACTACTTGTGTTTGACACTTTTTCCATTAAGTGAAAACTGGACACCACGGGAAAACCACTTTGAGATAACAAAAATAGAGAGAGGTTATTATAAAGGGTTCGAACATGATCTCATAGGCTCAGATGGATATTTCATAAGCACCATGGTTTCTAAGTAATACCTTGTCAAAGATTGCTACCCTTTTGCACTTTGGACCCTTAAAGGATCGAGTTGGTTGAATGTAGCTCGGAGCGATTCCAAATGTTTGGGTGTGAAAGACAACCATGCCTAATTTAAATGTATGATTCCTAGCGTAAATGTACCATGTACTAGAAGAATATTAATAAAATTCATTGTTTCCTTGCATTTTTTTTGGTAATTTTACTAGAATTATGATGTTTTCTTGAACTATACAGTTTCGTATAGGGTGATTGTGTTATTTTTTTCAATATCTTTGTGTTTCCATAGAATCAATACATATTTAGAAATCAATTTTGATGTTAGGGTGCTTATTTGGTGAAAGGGAATAATTTTTATGGGGTTTGTGTTGTTGCCCCTATAGATTTTGATGGAAAAGGGCATGAAAAATGAGACCTATTTCACCCTAGGGTTTCATAAAACATTGCATGTGGAGGTTGGGTGATTTTAAGAAGTTTTGAGGTAGTGGCATGTTCTGGTAAGGTTTGGAACCATTCCTTTCAATAAACCCTCCTCATACTAGCATAAAATAAGGGTTTTGTGGTTTGGCATGGTGAGTGAGTTTCTCCTCAAAAAAATTATGGATTTGAGTGTTTAGATACATGAGAATTTCTTCCCCAACAAGTTTAGGGGGTTTTTGAATGTTTAAAGGTATGTTTCTTTGTAAATTAGGCCTACTTAGCCTAATGAGGACATTGAAGGTTATTTTTGATGCACATGTTCCAAGACAGTCACTGTTTACTTTGAGGTATGTGTTGTAACTCAATAATGGCTATCTAGATCAGTCATTTTCTTGTGAAGTCATTTGAGAATTTTGTGAGAAAAGGTCTAAAACTAGGGTCTGCTAACCTACTAGACAAGGCAGAGTGAAGCATTAAAGTTGAAGAGATAGAGAGTTGGTTGAAACTTTGTTTGAAAGTCATTCATTTGAGGTTTTGTGAAGATTGACACCCCTTGCTTACATATTCAAATTGAAAAACACCTAATTTCAATTGATTCACCGATCTACTGAACCCTACATTAGTGGAATGGAAATCTTATCACTTAATGGACTCTCAAAAACCCTATTTTGAGGGTTACAAACCAGTTATGATAAAGGAAAAGGAAAAATTGTTGCAAATATAGAAAACATCATCCTTTATTTACTAATTTTGAAATTGTGCAACTAATGCAAGTTTTTCATTTTTACATTAAATGACATATTTTGTATAATATCACTTCTCTAATCACATAATGATCTCTTTGAGACTTTGAATACATCACATATGACCTTCACAATATATGAGTAAATCTGATTAGAATGCCTTAGGTACTTTGTTCTTATAGATCTTTTACAATGTCATTCATACATTCGAGATTCTCTTTAAATGTCTACATCATAGGTTCTCATTATGAGGTTAACTTCAATTGAGTAACATGAGATTCCCTCTCTAAGCTTCACACACTCTTTTATAATGGCTTGACATTAGAATTGAGATTCATCAAGATCATCAAAATAAGGATGTTGCATTTCTTTTTTGGTTGAGATTCTCTTTGATGGCTCATAAATCAGCATGTTCGGCAATGAGAGAGCAATCAATTTTTAGTAGTTTACTTACAAATACACAATGTAAAAGAGAAAAATAGAGAGCATCCAAAATGGAAATGAAAATAGATGGAAGGAACTTATAGATAGGCATGCCAATCTCTTGAATTAGTCACTCCTAGTCATACATCTTCACTGGGAGTTCCAAGATACCTATTGCACACAACACCTCTCATGAATAGACTAAGTTGAAATTTTAGATGCTCATATAATATCTACATCATAGCTTCTCATGATAAGGTTAACTTCAAGAGAATAACTTGAAATTCCCTCACCAAGGTTTATACACACTTTTGTAAATGATTAAAATCATGATTGAGATTTGTCAAGATCATCAAAATAAGGATGTTGCATTACTTTTCTAGTTGAGATTCTCTTGGATGGCTCATAAATATGTACTTTTTGCAAGGGGAAACCAATCAATTTTTAGTAGGTTACTTACAAATAGGCAAAGCAAAATTAGATGATAGCATTTCCAACAAACAAATTAATGTGCATACAAGTATAAATTAATAAGAAATGATGTGCATACTTACAAACTAATCCAATGAACCATTCGGTTTTACTATACTCTTTATTGTGTCAAGTATTGCCTCGTGGTTAGACTCACAGACCTTCCAGAAGATCTTGTTCAAAGGTCTACCCCCATATTTGGCCAAACAAAAATTGGATACCATGATAAGGTTTTGGTAATGAAGAATCTTATGATGCATGTCAAAGTCCTGAAATAGCCAATGTTTAACACTCTTATGTGGTTACCTTGTAAGCCATGTTCCAGTAACAACAATTGAGCTTGTAGGGTATTCAATGTTTTCTCCATCTATAACTAGGGACTCCAATTTATTTTTGGCCTCAACACAATAACACAACTAATAGTTCATTCCCTCTTCATTAGCTTCATTTGCAATGACTGCATAAACTTTCCCTGTAAATTGATATGTGCAACAAATCTCTTGAAATTAGTCAACATTATGAATACACTACAAAGTGTACCATAGAAAAATGGACCTTTCCCATTTTCATAGTCTTTTAGGCCTTGTTTCATAGTGTTGGAGCTATGTTGCTTTAATTTTATGATGTATCTTGGCTTGAACATGCTTATTTTGGTGCTAAAAATCAAAGAACATCTTGTGAAAGTGTTGTGAGGTGTTGTAAGACATGTCTACATTCTGCTAGACTTTATTTAATGCAATTAACCCAAAAATCACCTTTTCACTCATTAACAAGTCCTACTATGAAGTGTTGTAAAGTCTTGTAACAAGATTTCACACTTTTCTAGGCATATTTTCCCTATTTACAACCTTCTCATGCTTTATTTTGTCTTTTTATACCCTCATATGTTTATATTAAGTGTATTTTTGGGTCTTATCCCAACAACAAACATTAAAAAAAACTTTATTTTCAACACTTGGTTGTGGGTCCTAGGTGGGACTCATTCGCCAAGGGTGGCGAATGAGACCCCGTTGGCCCCAAATTCAAAATAATTCAAATTTCTTTTGGGATTTTACTAAAAATTCACTTCATGTCATCCTATGATAAGGTATGAATGGATACTAAGGCACAAGATTTGTATAAATAGGCATTTTTAACCTCATTTTTACATCTCCTACAATCACCTATTCATCAAGTTCACTTATTAACCTATTCACTTAAGCGATCAAGCATCTTGCATCTTCAATTCAAGCACTTTCAAGCACTTTGGAGCAGCCATTGACATCATTTCAAATTTGCATATTCAAGGATGTGGTAAGTTTGAAATACTCTCATGTTATTTATTTATCATTTCCCTTGCATGTCATTCATTTCAATTGGGTTTAATTACTAAAGTGGGGTTTGGCCAAGGCAAACCCCTATTTACTAACCCCCCCAACATTTTTCCCCTTTGCATGTGTCTTTGCAACCTCTGATTTATAGATTTAATAAGTTCAAAGGTGTTGAAAAGTGGATTCCAAGTCAAATAGGCTCTTCAAATGAATTCATCACCTATTGAAGCAATTTGAGTGGCTTTCAACCCATTTTTTACAAAATTGACCTCGACAACCTATTATTCAACCATTTCCAGATCTGGGGAAGTAGTGTTGACCCTTGAATTTTTAGTGATCTTGGGGAGGACTGATTCGCCACCCTTGGAGAATGAGTCTCGCATAAAACCTAAAAGTCTTCATTTTGTTAGAAATCACTTCCCGGGTGTCAGAAATCTAACACTTTTTCACCAATCAGAGGACATATTCGCCACCCTTGGTGAATGAGTCCCACTGTGAAAAAAAAATTTCACCAACATTCCAGACATTCCAAAAAGCTCACACATTATCCAGGTGCACTCAGATTTGACCCTATACTTTTTGTTCTACATATTTCTTTCTATCTCTTCACATTTCATAGTTTTTGCATATCACACTGTGTTTTCAAACAAAGCATGAATCTTAGTTTTGCATGCCTTTTAGATCATCTTAATCAGTCAATTGAATTTAGATCGCTTCATTTACATCACATCACACATGTCCTTAATTGAATGAGAACATCAACATTTTAGGATCTAATCTCTCTCCTTTTGGGGGAAAATCCCTATAAGTGCAAGAGAGTCCATTGGGTCCTAAAATCTATGTTTCACAAAGTAATATAACAATATGGAATTTCAAAAACTAAGCAAGTAGATATATTACCTAGTTGAACTAGATCTAATATGCGGTCAAAGTCAATTGATGATTCCATCTGTGTTAGTTCTAACGTTGTCAAAGGGCGATACGTGTGAAGTGGGCTAAGATAACTTGTCAACCATTTGTTAACCCACTCCTTTGACTCACAATCATTCTAGGCTTACATTGTACATGAAGAAAAAAAGCATGCCATCTTCCATGTATCGATACTCCATGAACCTGCATTTTAGGTAAGGAAAGAGTGTAGCTCACTCGATCTTGTTAGTGTACAACAATCCTCACATGGTGCAATGTTAGTATCATCCATCAACCAAAAATATTTAAAAACTAAAGATGTACCTTCATTAACAAGACCCATCGAAGTATTACACTACTCGACAATCGATCTTGCATCTATCAACTTTGCACTGTCTTTATACTTTAACTCTTCTCATGCTAATGCTCTTTTCACACATGCGACCCCTTTCCATGCCCAACCTCACAAAAGTTCCACATATGTTGTACACCTATAAATACATGCATCCTACTAAACCAGTAGAACACGTGTGAGTTCTTGAACTATGTTGCACAGTTATCTGACCATATTATATGTTGACCGTATGCTAAGCCCCTCTAAGCCAAATCACGATAGAACATTTGGAAGCAACCTTGCACGAACTCTAGAGAATGTGTGCAATCATCAATAATATAAAAGTGATACTCCCTCAATACCTTCCTTTGGTCCTTTGTACTATCAACTACATGAATGATTACTATTTGCAAAAATACCGAAACCTCTGTGGAGTTGTAATACTATGACTACACCTCACATTGTGGTTGTTGAGTTTAGTTCTCTAGAAATTTAACCATTGATACTATGTTGCCAACTGGAAAGGTGTCCTTGCATAACTTGAATTGTGTGTCTAGCCATCAGGCTCTATGGGTATTCCTTGCATAGTCATACACTATATTGTAAAGAAACATGGACATAAACTGATACATTGGAATCTTCTAAATAACCAAATCACACCTTTTTTCTTGAGACCCATCTTTTGTAGCATGTGCCATTGTTTTATACCTCCCGAACTCTACTAGTTTTTGTCCCACCTCATCTATGCTTTCCATATGTTGACATACTGGCATATGTTGCAAGCCACTGCAATGCTCACATGAACCATCCAAGCATGCTATCCTATAGAATATTTGGCCATCCTCTATTTCACATATATTTTTTGATTAGAACTCTCTTGAAGATTTTGGTGTGGCTTCTATGCCACAATCCTACAAAATATCGTTAGTATGCAAATCACAACATATAGAACAATAAACATCATAATGGTTAGAGAATTCAATATGTAGTCTACAACAACAAGTAGTGCATGTGTGATTTATCTTGACATAAAAAGGTTTAAGCATTTCAAAAAATATTTGACAAATACTAATTTGAGGATAATCCATTTGAAATTTATGAAAAAATTGGATTGAGTCATATCCAAAAAATGCTTTGGATGTGGCTCACAATTCTAACCATCGATTCTCCTTCTTACCACATCCCTTGGATTCAGAGATGCCCTTGTTTTATTCTTCCAATACTCTTCAATAGTGTTCTCAATGCTTCAACAACTTTTTATCTTTTTGTGGCAGTCTCCCTGAGAATTCCCATAATTCATTTGAATCAGTGCCCTCAATTCTTTGTCACCTTTGAATAAATTTTGATAAAGTTTTTCTATTAATTCCCATTTGTTCACTCATCTTTCTAATGAGACAAGCTCTCTTTGTTTGAATACTTACCAAATTTGATGTAATGACATGTTGTGTGACATTACTATCCTTTGAGTGTGAGGTCTTACCCACACTCTCATATGCATCCATTAGATTCTTCACAATAGTGTTTTCACTTGATTCCTTCGATGTTCTCAACCCAAGAGTCTTCATGATGTCTCTATACTTTATACCCCCATCATTTCAACAAATAGTTGACATCTTTCAATCTCATTTAGCCTTTCAAAGTAGAATTTCCAAATCTTATCAGCACATCTTCTACAATTGTGTGCTGGAATCTTACCTTCTATGTGTTGCAAAATAACCTCATCAATATTAATCAAATACTTTGGCTTTCTATGCAAAATTCTAGGTGGTGTTCTCCTAAATACAAACATCTCAACATTAGGAAATTCATCAATATTTATTTGAGGTGAGCTAGATTGCATACCTTTGATCAGAGGTGGAGTAGAAGACATACCTTGAGGTTCTTGTGAGGATGATGGCATACCTTCTTCATCAAATCCAATTGATGTACTCTCAACTTGAGATGCACTGGATGGTGTCCAACCATACTCAGTTGTGATAGATGGTGTCCCTCCATATTCACTTGTGGTAGCTAGTGTCCCTCCATATTCAATTGTGCTTAATGGTGTCCCTTCATATTCAATTTCTTTAGAGGCTGTCTCCAACTACGGTATATGAATTCATCTTACCACGATGCTTTCACATTCGTGCCCTTTGTGCTACCAAATCCTAATCTCTTTTTGAAAGTTGAGGTTCCTCTTTAGTTGGATTTTTTTCATCAATAGTACACAATTTCTTCTTTTCATGATATTCCCTCAACCATTCTGTCTCCTTTTCTTTGAAGGTTTCATACTCTTCATCTGTTAGTTTATTCCTTCTTCGTTTCTTTGGCATGGCGTATAATTTTACCTATAGCATGGTAATGAGACAAATATTAGTTCCTAAAAAATTTATCCATTCAAATAAATGAAATATATCATTCAAGGCTTCATAAAAGAAACTTACAATCATCTTGTACAAGCCTATGTCTAGCATAGACAAAGGTGGTGCAGGAGCAAACCATGATTACAAGATAGGCAGAATTACATTGTTTTCCTTGTGCAAATGGGGTGTTAAAGAAGGATTTTAATGAAATTTTGAAGGAACCTTCCATGTAATGGTTGTTTGAGTTTGTGCAAGGAATTTTTGAGGTGTTGTTGGTATTGGTGAGGTCTAGTAAGCCTGGTTGTCAAGACTTTCAATAAACCCTGGGTTATTTGCATGAAAGTTGAGGGTTTGGTGGTACAACATTTTAGAGGTCAAGGATCTAAGAAATAATGGTTGAATTTGTTTTTTTGTAACACAATTAGTGATTTTTAATTGATATTTTGTGAAAACAAAGTGTTTTTGAGGTACCTCCTTTGTAAAAGATGGCTATTTGGCGGCCTAGAAGGCAAGGCGACCTTTTGGCTTTAAATATTGTTACAAAGAAACCTCTTGAAACCTTTTGGTATGTTGTGTTAGGAGTTGAATTGTTTCTTAGGTGATGTTTTTCAGGTCTTTGTATGGCCTTCTCTAAAATATATTGACAAAAGCAGTGTTGGAGGGCTACAAGCCTTTAGGTGTGTGTTTGGGATAAGTTGAGTGTATAGTGTTTAAGGGGCTAGTTTGTTATTTCAGTTTGATAATTTTGAGTTGGTTGGGGTCTTCACCACCTAGGTTGCTATCATGCTGCCCCTACCTTCTCAACCCTACCCTATTGGAAAGCTAGTGGAGTGTTGGAAAGCTAGCTCACTCACTAGCTTACTAATGCAGTAGGGTTGTGAAGGTAGGGGCAGCATATGCCCCATAGAAATGGGGTGTCATGGTGATATCACTGTGACACCCCATTTACCATGACACCCCATTTCTATGAGGCATATGTTACCCCTACCTTCTCAACCCTATCGCATTGGAAAGCTAGTGGAGTGTTGGTAAGCTATCTCACTCACTAGCTTGCTAGTGCAGTAGGGTTGAGAAGGTAGGTGCAACATATGCCTCATAGAAATGGGGTGTCACGGTGATGTACATCACCATGACACCCCATTTCTTTGAGGCATACACTGCACCTACCATCACCATGACACCCCATTTCTATGAGGCATATGTTGCACCTACCTTCTCAACCCTACCGCATTGTACATCATTGTGACACCCTATTTCTATGAGGCATATGTTGCACCTACCTTCTCAACCCTACTGCATTGGCAAGCTAGTGGAACGTTGGCGAGCTAGGTCACTCACTAGCTTGCCAATGCAATAGGGTTGAGAAGGTAGGGGTAAAATATTCCTCATATAAATGGGGTGTCATGGTGATTATATCACCATGACAACTTATTTCTATGAGGCACGCATTGCCCCTACCATCTCAACCATTTGTGAGACTAGCCTGAACACACAATTTTAAGGTTTGAAAGTAATTTAAAATGGTGTATTGACCCATTCCTCTCATTGTGGCCAGTATAACTCAAGCAATGGGTTTGCAACATCACTAAAAAGGTGTGGGAATGTTGAGTAAGTACAGGGGAGGTCAAGAGTTGAGATGGGCATGAAGCCCTAGAGTGAAATTTGGTGTTTTCCATGTGAATTTGAGAGGTTTTGACATGCTAAAGTGAGTATTGTGTTAGGGAAGTGTTGTTTCTTGTTGAATTGAGTTTTTTTATGCCATTTTAGACCTATTTGAGGTGGTGTCATGTTTTGATAAGGTTGGGAAGTTCTTTTTCAAATAAGCCCTAGTTTATTTGGCTTAAAAAGAGAGTTTTTGGTTTTGGCATCTTGGTGGATGAATTTATGAGAAAAAAATTGTGAATTATTTGGTTTTAATACATATAAATTGCTTCCCACATGTTTTTGTAGGTTTTGGTCAAGTTTCAAGACAAATTTCTTTGATAAAGTGTCCTAATTTGACGCCTAGTTGGCGTAGAAAGCCTTATTTGAGAAATTTGTTACAAAGTAACCAATAGTGGTTTGTTGGCATGTGATTGTGTACCCTGAAGGGTCCTTTAAATGGTTCAAGTATTGATCTGAAAGAATCTTATTGAGAAAAAATACCTGATTGAATGAGTTAGCAATGGTACAAGGAAGAGTGTTGATTTGGTGAAAAGTGAAGAGTTTTGAATTTTGAGAATTGTGGCTTGTGAATTATTGTTGTTGGTTGATTTTTGTGTTCAGTTGTGTTGCAGGACCTCCTTTGGTTGCATCACAATTCAAATTCTTTGTCTATGCTTTCATTTTGAGCCATGATTACAAAATAGGCTGCACCTTTCCCCATGTTGCTAACTTAGCCTTCAATAAAGAGTCTTCTAATAGTGGAGAGAAGGGTTAGAATACCTTGTAGGTAGACTAATCAAGGAAACATTTAAAATATATCACAAATAAAAGTGATGAGGTAAATTTAGAAATAGAGAAGAAAACCAAAATAGTTTCAAAGATCTATCAATGTTGGAGGAGTATATTCCAAGTTTTTAGAGATATGTATGGAAAATTTGGTAGCATAGACAAGGCAATGAGCTTCTTGGTATAATTGTTTGACAAACTACCTCAATAAAAGATTTAGAGAGTGGTATGCACATCCATAATAAAGGATTGAGAAATGATGTTTTATTTTACTTCCTTAAAACGTATGTCATATATATGTGTATACAAAATGTGGAAGCATACACAAGGTAAGTCAATTGTTAAATAAAAAAATTCCTCAAAGAGATGTGGTTTAAAAATGTAATTGCCAAGTGTATATAATTGTGTATTTTAAAATGTGCATTGACAACCTAAGGTTATAATGACAAACAAACAATGATCAACATGGAATATACAAAATAACAAAAATGAAAGAAAGCCATAATAGAATGAAAGAAAATGTGTAAAGACTTTGCATACCTAAAAAAATAGAGTTTGAAATGGAGTTCAACCCAATTATGTACCCTTAGCTTCTTCTTTCTTCAAACTCCTCGACAATTTGACTTTTTAAAAAGATTGTTCCCCTCCAAACTTGAATTGTATATCATTTTTCAATAGAATTCAAACTTGAATTGATATTATATGTATTTCAACGTGAAAAATCTTCTATTTCATGCAAAGGTGGTAGAAAGATCATGAAAAAGGTGGTGGAATGTGAAAAAAATGCATGCACACTTCACAACATCAAAAAGCTACTTTTGTTAGAGCATGCATAGAACCAGGAGAATATGCAAAATGTGGGCCTTGAGATCATGGGTATATTAATTTTTTTTACCATTTTTAGTGCAACACAAAACGCGTTCGCGTTATAATGCTAGTAAGTTATTTCTCGCTAAAAAAACATATCTCTAACTCTTCAAAACGTGCTCGCATTATGAGAAAGTTGGTTTTGTTAAAGATTTATTTTCTCTCTTTGTCTATACACTATATACCCTAATTCTACCTCTCTTCCCTCTACCCTTAAACCATAATTATATCTCTCTCCCAATCCACCCTCTACCCTTAACCCTTATACCCTCTATCCTCTACCATCTATCTCTCTCCCACTCCCTCCCTCCCTCTCTCTCAAGTCTCTCCCTCCTTCCCCCTCTCCCTCTCTCTCACTCACTCACTCACTCACTCACTCACTCCTCACTCACTCACTCA
>VDFB02193867.1:609872667-609921890 GCA_007258455.2 Sequoia sempervirens
CCTAACCCTCAACCATCATACCTTAAACCCTAAACCCTTAAACCCTCTACCCTCTACCCTATACCTTCTACCCTAAACCCTAAACCCTCAACACTAATCCCTCAACCCTTACACCCTTAAATACAAGAAAACTCCCTACTCTAATCCCTAAACCCTCAACCCTTAAACCCTCAACCCTCTACCCTCAACCCTTAAACCTTAATCCCTCAACCTCTATACCCTCTACCCTATACATTGGACCCTCAACCCTAATCCCTCAACCCTATACCCCATACCATCAATCCTCTAACCTCAACCTCAACCTCAAACCTCAACCCTGGACCCTTAAACTCTCTACCCTACACATTAAACCCTCAACCCTCAATTATCAACCCTTATCCCTTAATCCCTCAACCCCTATACCCTCTACCATTTACATTGGACCCTCAACCTAATCCTTCAACCATATAAACTCAAATCTATACCCTAAACCCTAAACCCTCAACCCTAAACCCTTGACCCTAAACCCTTTAACCCTAAACCCTTAAACCTTAAACCTTCTACCCTATACCCTCAACCCAATACTCTCTACCATCGACCCTAGTCTCTCAACCCTCAACCCTTAAACCCTAATACCCTCAAAACCATCAATCCTATAGGTCCTCCACCCTAATCCCTCAACCCTATACCCTCAACCCCTATTGCTTTCTCTCTTTCTATACATCTCACCTCTCCTTCCCCTCTCTCTCCTACCCTCTTTAATTGTCTCTATCTACCCTCTCACTCTTTCTACATACCTCTCATTCAATCAATCCCTACCACCCTCTATCACCCTCTATCTAATATCTCTCTATCTCTCACTCCCACTCCCTCCCACTCCCTCCTCGGGACTCCCTCTCTCTCCCTCCCACCCCTCGCCTCTCTCTTCTGTGTCTCTCCCTCTAGAAACCTACCTAGGTAACTCTCTCTCTCTCTACCCTCTCTCTATCTATCCCTCCCACCCTACCTAGATATATCCCTCTCACTCCACCCCCCTATTTCTCTCCCTCTATTAGGTCACTCCCTACCACAACCTCTCCCTCTCTCAGGTCTCTCACTCACACTCCCTCTCTCTCCCACTCCATCCCTCTCACACTCCCTCTCACTACCTATCTCTCAAGTGCCTCCCTCTCACCCCCCTCACACTCTCAAGTTTCTCCCTTTGGTACCCTACCTACGTAACTCTCTCTTTGTCCTCATCTATTTATCTCTCTCTCTCCCCCCCTCTCTCGCCCTCTCTCTCAATTATCTCTCTCCAAGCCCCCCCTCTCTCTCTCACTCCCTTTATCCTTCCCACCCTACCTAACTAAGTCCCTCTCACTCCAACCCCTTCTCTCCCACTCCGCCTCTCTTAAGCTCTGACTTTATCCCTTTATCCCTAATGTAGAGCGAGCAGGGAAGGACATTAATCTCAAATAATAGAGGTTCTCTTGTGATGTTTCTCTCAAATACTCTTACCAAGACTTCTCCAAGACATTGTTCTCTTAAGAGAAAAACCAAACTCACTAAGGGTCTTTATACTTCAGACAACTAAGAGGATTATAGCCACTTAGAATATGCTTTAATAGACCAAAATAGGGCATCACATACTGATTAGCACTTAGGAAACTCCATGTGTTCATCGCTCATACTACTAGGCCTCTTTACCCTCAAATGCTTGTAGCACTACCTAGTAGGAAAATATAATTAAAATCCACCCACAAGCCTATATCAAATGCAAACTACTAAATTTAGGCAACTACTATATGCCTCTACAAGACAACAAAGTCTTACTTCTTGATAGTGGATGGAAGATCAATCATGGCCTAATGTACCGTTGTCCCCAAGAGGCCTAATTGGCTAATCATAACTAATTTTTAGCTATCTAGGATCTCCCATTCTCCCCAAAGCCTTGTTTCAGACTCCTATAGGATAATTGCAACCATTTATATCATTCCTAAGTTCTACCTTGAACAAAATCTCACAAAACAAGCAAAACTTAGACTTTTGCTTTACAAACTAGGCCTGTCACATGAGGATGCCAGGCCTAGATCAATGTATAATCTCATCCACACAATAGTCCATTCTCCAAAACCTTAAAAATATGAAAATATACATAAA
This sequence comes from Sequoia sempervirens, assembly GCA_007258455.2. NCBI lineage: Eukaryota > Viridiplantae > Streptophyta > Pinopsida > Cupressales > Cupressaceae > Sequoia > Sequoia sempervirens. The sequence goes on from VDFB02193867.1 coordinate 609,874,786, forward strand.
TACCTTCCATCCCATGAAGAATTAGCAACTTTACACTGTGGAAATGGAAGATAGAGGCATTTTTAGCCAAAACACTAGTTTTGAGGGTTTCTCGACCTACTGCTACTAACATGAAGATAAATCCTTTTATACCTAATTAAAATTAACCAAACCACTTTCAAATGAAATCCATCACTTCCCTCTATCCAACAATAATATTTTTGTGCTCGTACAGATCATACAAAGGCCATACTACACAAAAAGCAGAGAATTTGTATGCGAAATTTCTAGAAAATAGGGTGTATGTGCATTAGATCTCCAAATTGTTGAACATCAAACATGCCTCAACCAAAAGAGGCTTATTTAAACCTTTCCCACACCTTCCCAACATCCTCCAATAGAAATTTGAATTAGATGGAGGTTGGAAACTAACCTTTTTTTCATTTAGACCCCTAATTGCCTAGTTAAGGAAATTGACTACTACTTCTCATAAGCCCGATTGAAATGAGGCTTCAAAGGTGTAAAAAAAGACACCACAAACACTTCAAATTATCAAGGAAAATACCCTCAAGGACTTGGTTTCATCAAGGAATTTTGATTCTTTAGTTTTCCTAGATGAACCAAGCTTACATGGTGAGGAAGGAGACCTTGTTCTTACAACAAGAATTGACTCCAAACCAAAAAACTTATTACAAAACATGAAAGATGGTTCTTGGAACCTTATTACATCTCAAACTTCTTGACATCAAACAAAAAGGAAAAAAAAGCCTCAAAGAAGCGTGGAGACCCCAAGGTGCTCCTGCACCAATCCCTCTCACCCCCCCTCACACTGTTAAGTATCTCCCTTTGGAACCCTACCTACATAACACTCTCTTTCTATTTGTCTCTCTCTCTCTCCCCCATCCCTCTCTCCCTCTCTCTCAATTCTCTCTCTCCCACCACCCCCTCTCTCTCACTCCCTTTATCCCTCCCACCCTACCTAGACAAGTCCCTCTCATTCCAACCCCTTCTCTCCCACTCCCTCTCTCTTAAAATCTCACTTACATCCCCTCTCCCTCTCTCCATACTCTCTCTGTCTCTGTCTCTGTCTCCCCCTCCCTCTCCCTCTCCCACTCTACCTAGACAACTCTAGATCTCTCTCTCTCTCTTAAAATTCTCCCTCCCTTTAAAGACATACATAAATACATACATACAAGCATAATACATATGTACATACAATAATATATACATATAAGCATACATGTACGTGCACGTATATACAATCTTACATACAAGTAGGCATACATACAATATACATGCATTGATACATACAGGCTTACACACATACATACATAGATGACATACACGCATACATGTGCATACAAACATATGAATCTATAAACATACATTCAATATGCATTTAACATAAAGCAAGACATAACGTGAGCATGTTATATTGTGCTTGTATTATGTCTTATTAGGCATGCTCCCCAGAAATGTAAAAAACCATGTCAAAAATGACATATAACAGCCTCGCGTTATTACGCAAGCATGTTTTAATCCGCTCACATTATATCTTTATTTGGGAATCCCCGAGCCTTAGGGTTGGTATTTTCCTTGGAATACCAATCCAAAGGCTTGGAGGGCATTCTCAATGACCAGAGACATGTTTTTGCAATTTCTACAATATTTCACATATTCGGGTTCATGCTCACCATCAGGATTGCACATGGTTCAATATCAAACAAATCAAACATCTGGGTAATGTTAGGCTCTCTCTTAGCTATCCAACGATGTAAGTTTTTTCACTTTCTGACAATGTTAAGTTGTTCATCCATAATTTTTTTTTTGTATGACTCTTTTTTGGCAAAAAGTAGTGTTTGGTGTTTTTTTCGTTATAAATTAACCATTCATCAAAATTTCAAATAAATTAAATTTTTAGAAAATAGATTCCATTTTACAAATTTAAAAAAAAATCAATTAGTTTCCAAAATTTGTAGGGGTAGCATAGCTAGAATTCTATTTTTTAGGAAGTGTCCACTTTGAAAATTAGTAAAAAATAAAATATTCATTAAAATATTATCAAAAAAATTGTGCATCAACTGCATATTGTTAGCTAACTTTTGACCATAGCAATTTTAAAAATACTAAAAAAAAGTTCACCGTATGAGGGTCGTACAAGAGCTGCTACGTTATGTTTTTCTGAGAAAAACATCACCAATTTGTGTACGTCCCTCATTTGAACCCCTTAATCTCAACCATTTTCAAAATAAATTAGTCTTTTAGAAAATAGACTAAGTACTTGAATCCTACTTTTTGTTCCATCTCAAAATTTTGAGTGTAAGTATCCTCAATTTCACGTCCAAGGTCAATATTTGTTGATTTCAGAAAAAAAGTGGCCACTTAAGCCCCTTTTTTGAGAACCGTCTTGGTGGAATTACCCCAATTTTTAATTATAAAACTTATTTCAACATTTTTCATTGTAGATATTTATTATTAAACCATTTTTAATTAATTATTTAAAATTTTAGACTATTTAAACACTCATATTATATACTTTAAATAAGTATCATGTAGTGGCTAGCACTTGTCTTTTTACTATTGTAATTATAGTTTTATTGGTTTGAAAAAGAAATGTAAATTTTATAAATGTTTAAAAAATAAATATATGTTTTATTAATTATAGTATTTTAGTTTTTTTAGTTAGTTATTTTCATGACCTAAACCTAACCCTATCCTTATCCCTTACCCTAACACTAACCCTAACCTTAACCCTAACCCTAAATCATAAACCATTATCCTAACCCTAAAACTATCTCTAACCATAACTATAGTCATAACACTAACCATAACTATAAACCTAACTTTAAACCCTAAATGGTTAACCATAATTGAAACCCTATCCTTTCTCTAACCCTAACCATAAATTAGAATTTGAACCCTAACCCCAAACCACATCCCTAAATTTTGTATCCAAAATCCCTAACCTTAATCACATTTCTAATTTGAACCATCATTGTAACTCTAAACCTAAACCTTAACCCTAAATCCTAATATAACCCTAATCCTAACTCTATTTCTCATAACCCTAACCCTAACACAAACAATAAACTCTAAACCATAACCTTAACCCTAACTCAAACCGTAATGTAATATATATATATATATATATATATATATATATAATCTAGAAATATTAAAATCTTCCAAAAAAATATTTTTATTAATTTAATTTAAATATTGAAATATTTATATCTTTAGTATAAGCTAATATTATGGATTTTGATAAAATAAATTAATTTCTAATTTTTTTATTTGAATAATAATAATAAATCAAAAAAATTGATAAAGAAGAAAAAAATATAATATATTATTTAATTTAATATTTAACTAATTAAAATATATATTAAATCTTAGTTAATATTATATTAAACTATTAGAATATAATAATATTTTATTATTGGATTTGAGGAGATGGATCTAGAGATTGTTGAAACCCTTGGTTCACCCCAAGAAATGGTGGAAGGAAAAACAACTGGAGTTGGGGTCAGTAAACGAGGAGAGGTAGGAAAATACCTTGATAAAAAAACAAAGGGCATGGAGGGATTACCAAAATACAAAATCAATCAATGTAGATGGGATCCCCATGGAGAGGATTTTGATGGTTGGAGGCCTTGACATTAAAACCCTAACCATGGAATATGGCCAAATAGTGGGTAGGGAAAGACTAGAAAAGGATCAGGATGAGTGCAAGAGTATAGCTCCCCTTCCTATGCTATAGGTGTGAATAAGGTTCCTTGTAATCCTAGGTTAATCAAGCAATGTCGAGTGATTTCCTTAGATTATTTTTGAATAATTAGGAAGTTTGATGATTTAAAGAAAAGATATTTTTTTATGAAATTGTTTTGGGAATGGCTAACTTTGGCTAGGGTGAAGAGTTGGTGTGAAAAGAAATGGGGTCTAGGAATTTCCATAAAATAATTTCCAAATGGATTTTACAAGGTTGAATGCACCACTAGTAGGGATAAACAACATATCATGAACCAAGGCCATACATGATGGGTAAGCAAGGGTTACACATGAAATATTAGGTGAGCAACTTCAAACCCCTAACAAAGAATATCAAGGATGTTCCAATGTGGATTAGAATCTATAATCTACGAGGGGAATACTGGTTTGAAGAAACCCTAAGGGAGATAGGTAATAGCTTGGGAACCTTGTAAAATGTGATGATTCCTTGGAAGATCATGACTATGTATGTATGCATGAATATGTGTCTTTTTCTTAATCTCAATTGTGCCTGAAGAGATCGAGCTTCTCTTTGTTTTAAGAGTTTGACACCAGAAAGTGGAAATAGAAGAAATCATAGATAGATGTGGATCATGTAAGAAGGTGGGACATGTCCTAGAGGAACTTCATAATAGGCAACAACATCCCTTAGAGGAAGGTCCACATCAATCTCAAGAAGATTTTTTGGGGAAGCCAAAATATGAGGGTTAAGGCCACATAAGTTTGTCCTTTCCTGGGGATGCCCATGGGGGTGAAAAGGAGTAGCATGTTTCTCCCCTTGTGGTTGGTAGCTTTCAAGTATTGATGTGTCAAAGGGAAGAGGGGAATTCCTTAGATATTGCATTGATTATAGCCATTGGAGGGAATAATGTGGAAGGACACCACCCACATAGATAGTAGGAAAGGGAAATATCACTCAATCCTAGAGGTAGACCCCTAGATTTGAGAGTAAGGATACCACAAAATAGATGGTAGAAAGGTGAAATATGTAGACAAAGTGTTGGATGTTTCTAATATGTGGTTGTCATTGATGTCAACACTATTGGCATTAATGTCTTTAAGGTTGTATATGTCGAGGATATTGAGAAAATTGTAATAAAATAAGTTGTAGGTTATCAGTGATGCAATGAAGTTTAGTATGTTGATGATAAGAAGTTGTGGATTAAAGGTTTTATTGTCGAGTATATATAGTTTATCCACATTAAATTTTAGAGATCCGCATGAAGATTTGATTGAGTTATTAGTATCTAATTTTCTAACCCTTATTTTTTTGCTTCAATTGGTGTTCCTGAAAGATGATAATGTGATTCTAGTAAGTTCACTTGTTGCAGATGATTCTATGGTGATTCATGATGCTCATGGATGGACATCTCTAGATCGTTCTCTATCTATGTTGTACATCTGCATTGATCATTATTCTCGTCATTGGTGATTTTCTTTTGCATGTTCATGTTTTTCATGTTCATGGCCAATTGGGTGATTGTAGCGTGTTGTGAATCTTCGAGGAATAATTTTTGAAGGTGTTTCATGTTCAAAGATTTTTTTTTGGGTCTTTTCTATGTTGTGGTTGACATTGGTTGGTTCACATTGTAAATTTTTTATGGATTGGGCCGACAGTTTGTACACATTTTATATTTTGTTAAAGTCAACATGGAGATGATGTTATTCTTGGTTGCGAATATATATGAGCAATTTTTTGTACGATTTGAAAGTAGATGTATGAGATATGTGCGAGTGTTGTGTACGAATAATGTTCTAATCATTCAAACAAGAGTGAAGAAGAAGAGTGGGCAGATGTTTATGTGCTTAACTAGAACTGTGATCAGGCATTAGTAGATGTTATTTCTTAGTTCAAAATCTTGTGGATGTAATCTGAATGTTTCTATAAGATAGTGTGTCTTCCTTTGGGTAGTAAGCCTTATTGTATTTGAACAATGAGCTCTAGATAGTGTGTCTAAATGCATGCACATTCCCCATTTATAATTCTTTATACTTTTAATAGGGTATAATCTTGTGGACTAACCTCCACTGTGGTTTTTCCCCTAATAGGGTTTCCATGTAAAAAATATTGGTGATGTGTATTTTTGATGTGGTGATGGTTTATGCTTTCATGTTTATTTATTAGATCTAAGAATAAGTTTAATAAGGATAATTTCTATGACAACTGATTCACCCCCCTTCTTAGTTGTCTACCCTTGTGTTTCCAATAATTGGTATCAAAGAAGGTTCCTCAAAAGAATTTTAATAGCTTGAGGTGATCTGGAATGATGACTTATAAGAAGGATAGTTTGAGATTTGATGGAACTAATTATTATCTATGGAATAATCGAATGGAGTGTCATTTGAGATGTATTGGTGAACCCTACTAGAACATTACAAGGAATAGGTATATCATTCCCTAGAATGGTCCTTCTATTGCTATTGAGATTAATGAAGCTGAGTATAATATCAGGCTAAGGAAGCATTATTGAGTGCTCTAACTGATTTCGAGATGACAACTGTAATGGATATGAAGACTTCTTATGAGATATGGAAAAAGTTGGAAACTTTGTATGAAGGTGATACACATGTGAAGATTGCTAAGTTGCAAAGACTAAAAGGGAAAGATGAAATGTTGAGAATGGGTGATGATGAGAACATTACTTCCTTTATGCAAAGAGTGAATGAACTTGTGTCTAGTATCAGATGTGTTGGTGGAACATTGGAAGAATCAAAGATTGTTGCTAAAGTGCTCAGATCCTTTCTTGCTGCATACAAACCCAAAGCTATTGCTATTGAGGAGATCTAGACTTTGATAAATGTAACCAGAGTTATGTTGATTGGTAAGCTTATTTCTTTTGAGTTAAGTGATTTTGGTGATTCTCTTCCTATAAAAAAATCTGCATTCAAGGCTACTATCTCCAGAAAAGATAAGTAGAGATATGATCCAGGAGAAAATTCTTCTAGAAAAATGTTCAAGTATGAGGAGGAAATGTGAGAGATTGAAGAAGAAGAGAGAAACTAGACGATCTTGAAGCACTTATTGTCAAGAGGGAAGCTAGAGGAGAAGGTAAGTATAAAGGGAAATTTCCTATTAAATTTTTTTCTTGCAATAAGATAGGTTATTTTGAATCAAGGTGTCCAGAAAGAGTTCCTAAGCCAAAACCTAACAAGCCTAGATTCCAAAGAAAGTGTTATTATGTGGCTAATGAAGGTGTGATAGATGATGAATCTGATAAAGGGAATGTAAGTGAGGACGAATGGGCATTTATTACTATCAAGGAAAATGATCTAGCCCCTACTAAATCTGCTAGTTGGACAAATGTGGAGAAAGCTCTAGCATCTAGAGTTGAAGAAAAAGATGAATGGGTGATTGACAGTGGATGCTCTCATCACATGACATGTGAAAAAAATAAATTTGTGAGCTTGGAAAAGTATGATGGTGGTGTTGTAAGATTTGGTGATGACAAAGCTAGTGTAATCCATGGCAGCGAAACTATTTCTCTGGATGGTAAGCATAATACTGATGATGTTCTATATGTGGAAGGTTTGAAGCATAATCTCCTAAGTGTTGGGAAGATGGTTGACAAGGGATACAATCTTCAATTCAAGGATAGAAAGTGTAGAATATTAGGGAGTTCTAGAAATGTGATTGCATCAGGTACAAAAATAAAAGGTAATATATTTCACCTGAGTGCTACTAGTAAAAGTTATATGATTGATCAAGTTGATGAAAGTTGGTTGTGGCATAGGAGAATGTGTCATGTACAAAATTTGATAATATTATCATGATAAGCTCTACTCAGGAAGTGAGAGATCTTCCTAAGTTAATAAAATTGACTAATGCCATATGCAAGGAATGTCAGTTAGGGAAGCAAAATAGAGTTTCATTTTAGAGTAAACAACATTGTTCAAATGAAGTGTTGGAGCTTGTGCATATTGATTTGTGTGGTCCTTATAGACTCAATATTTTACAAGGATACAAGTATTTCATATTACTTAGTGATGATTATTCTAGAATAATGTGGGCTACTTTCTTAAGGGAAAAATATTAAGCTCTGGAGAAATTCAAGATTTTTAAGGCTATTGTTGAGACAGACAAGTTTGAAGATTATGTGCCTGAGATCAGATAGAGGTGGTGAATTCACTTTTGGTGAGTTTAGTTCTTTTTGTGAAGAGCATGGGATAAAGAGACAATTATTTGCCCCGTGGACCCCTCAGCAAAATAGAGTTGTGGAAAGAAAGAATATGAAAATTAAAGATGCTACTAGGACTATGATGCTAGAAGGAAATTTTCATCATATCTACTCGAGAGAAGTTGTGAGTACTATTGTTTACACTCTCAATCGGGTACAATTCAAAGGTGATACCTGTAAGACTCCTTATGAGCTATGGTATGGTCATAAGCCTACTATTAGATACTTAAAAATCTTTGGGAGTAAATGCTTTATCAAAAGAGATGAAGATATAGGAAAGTTTGATGCTAGAAGTGATGAAGGAATCTTTCTTGGTTATTCTAGTAAAAGTAAAGCCTATTGGTGCTATAATAAGATATTGAGGAAAGTAATTGAAAGTGATAATGTCAAGATTGATGAAGAGATAGTTAGACCATCCAGAACCTATGGATATGATTTAAACAATCAGAATGATAGTAAAGGAAAGAAAGTTTAGAATTCAAATCAAGTTAAAATAATTTCAATGAATCAGGAAAATCAAGAGGAAGGAACTAGTGGAAGTGTAGAAGTGAGATCACAAGAGCCTGAAGTTCAAGAACATCCTAAGACTCCAAGGTATGTAAGACTAAATCATTCAGAAGATCATATTATTGGTGATAAGAAAAAATGAGTTCAAACTAGGAGAAGAATTGTAGAACAATACTATTTGATTTCAAAGATTGAGCCTAATAGTGTCAATGAAGCATGCAAAGATGAACATTGGGTAGAAGCAATGATAGGGGAACTACATCAAATTGAGAAGAATGATACATGGATTCTTGTTCCTAGACTTAAGGAAAAAAATATAATTGGAACAAAATGGGTCTTTTGAAATAAATTGAATGATAAAGGTGAAGTTGTTAGAAACAAAGCAAGACTAGTATGTAAAGGATATTCTTAGATGGAAGGAATTGAATTTGAAGAAAATTTTGCCCCTCTTGCTAGGATTAAGCTGTGAGAATATTTCTTGCTTATTCTACTTACAAAAACTTCAAGGTTTATAAAATGGATGTCAAGTCAACATTTCTAAATGGTGAATTGGAAGAAGTGTATATTGAGCAACTTGATGGATTTCAATTGACTGATCAAGGAGATATGGTTTACCGATTGAAGAAAGCATTGTATGGACTCAAGCAAGCCCCAAGAGCATCGTATGCCCAATTGGATAAATATTTGTTGAAGCTTGGATTTAATAAAGGTATTGCTGACAGTAATTTGTATTTCAAGATTGATCATGATAAATATTGATTGTTGAAGTGTTTGTTGATGATATCATTTTTTCAGGAGATGATAGTTTTGTTCATGAAGTTTTCTAATGAGATGTAGAGTGAGTTTGAGATGTCTATGATTGGAGAAATGAAATTCTTTTTTGGATTGCAAATTATTTAGCTAGATAAAGGGATCTTTATATCTTAGTCCAAGTATGTGAAAGAATTGCTAAAGAAGTTTGGTATGGAAGAGTCAAAGCCAGTTGGTACACCTATGGTGGTTGGATGTAAGTTGACACAAGATGATGATTCACCTACTAAAAATTAGACTAGATACAAATCGATGATTGGTGGATTTCTCTATTTGACTCAAGGGTATGTGCAAGATCATGATGGGCCAAAAAGTGGCAATATTATGTGTATTTGTAGGGTATGTGGCTGACGACTTTTTTTTTACCCAAAATTGATGAAACAAAAAGGGTTTTTAGAGGAGATTCTCAGCTTTCCACCAATATAAATTATGCTTTAATTTGAATTTAATAAATAATTATTATTCATTTTCTATTAGATTTATGACTAAAGTCCTGATCGATAGGCTGATTGAAAAACATCTATAACTTTCAAACGGTATCACATTTTTTGAATCCAAAACATGCGTCAAATTCTATGCTTCACATACTATAGGATTAAAAAAATAAAAAATAAATTTCATGAATTTTTGAACAAGTTAAGGTGGTCAAACATACGAGTTTTATATTTTTAAAAGTTGTAATAAAAATTCATAATTAATTATTTACTTGGAAAAAATTACAAAAATAGGCATCACATCCATTACATGAGTCCTCTACTTATATATAAAATATTATAAAAAAATATTATCATTTTATTATAGTTAGGGTGGTTAGACATACACCTACTTCTTATTTTTTCCCTGAAATTTAAGTACTACTGCATTGAAATTTCAAATTTTCACCAAATAGATTTTATTTATTTTTAAATAAACCTAGTAGTTTAGAAACTACATTAAATTTTCTATAGATTCTATTCTTACATATTTTTTAAAAAATATAGATAACTTATTCAAATTTTTACGTCAAGTTTCCTAACACTAATTTTTCTGAATTTTTTGCCAGTTAAGGGCCTAGTTTTTCCATGATGATCCTACACATACAATCAAACTAGACGTGATATCATGAATTTTTTATGCATTATTGCAAGATTTCAAGTTGATCCTAAGGAATCTCATATGATAGCTATGAAGGGAATTTTCAAATACTTGAAGGGAATAGTTGATTTTGGCCTATGGTATCCTAAATAAGATGACCTTACTTTGAGTGCTTTTACTGATGCTGATTGTGTAGGAGATGTGAATGACATAAAGAGTACTATTGGTGGTGCATTTTTCTTGGGAAAGAAGTTGATTTCATGGTTAAGTAAGTTAGCAGAATGCCATTTCTTTATCTACTATAGAGGCAAAATACATTGATGTTGCTAACAATTGTACTCAAGTATTGTTGATGAAGTAGATGTTGAAAGATATCAAGGTTGTGTATGATGAACCTATTGCTATATTATGTGATAATTCAAGTGCAATTAACATTTATAAGAATCCAGTGCTGCATTCAAAAACCAAGCATATATCTATCAAGTTTCAATTTTTGAGAGAGAAGGTGAGTGAAAAGGATGTTAGATTGGAGTATGTGCCCACTAAGGAACAAATTGCAGATATCTTTACCAAGCCTTTGCCTAAGGATAATTTTGAGTATCTTAGAGGGAAGCTAGGGGTGATTACCCCTCCTAATTAGAATTAAGATGTATTGAATTGCACCAATTCATGCATTTCATAGTCATATCTTGATCCAAATTGATGTTGTAGTGGCTGCTACTCAGGGGGAGTAGTCAAATGTTCAGATATATGGTTTAGAGATTGCGTGGAGTGAGATAATGTGTATCTTTGTCATTGATGTCAAAGGGGGAGAATATTCATGTGAAAAACTATGAAAGAGTTGAGGAAAAAAGAGTCAGAATCTAAGGGGGAGTAAGTGCTAAGAGATAGTTACGTTGATGGTGTTTTTCACATCATGTGTTTCCATCAATGCCAAAGGGGGAGATTGTTGGATGTTGCTGATACATGGTTATCATTGATGTCAACACTATTGGCATTAATGTATTTAAGGCTATATATGTCGAGGATATTGAGAAAATTGTAATAAAATAAGTTGCAGGTTGTCAATGATGCAGTGAAGTTCAGTTTGTTAGCTAGCTCAGTATGTTGATGATAAGAGGTTGTGGATTAAAGGGTTTGTTTTCGAGTATATCTATTTTATCCATGTTAATTTTTAGAGATTTGCATGAAGATATGATCGAGTTATGAGTATATGTGTTCTAACAATTATTTTGTTGCTTTAGTTAGTGTTCTTGAAAGATGATAATGTGATTATTGTAAGTTGAGTTGTTTTGGATCCTTCTATGGTGATTCATGATGCTCGTGGATGTCTCTAGATCATGCTCTATCTATTTTGTATCTCTGCATTGATCGTTGTGCTCGTGATTGGTGATTCTCTTTTGTGTGTTAATATTTTTCATGTTCATGGATGACTGGGTGATTGTAGCATGTTGTGGATCTTTGAGGAATAATTTTTGAAGGTATTTCATGTTTGAGGATGTTGTTTTGGGTCTTTTCTATGTTGTGGCTTACATTGGTTGGTTCACATTGTAAATTGTTTATGGATTGGGCTAACATTTTGTACATGCAAGAATGTGATTATTGTAAGTTGAGTTGTTTTGGATCCTTCTATGGTGATTCATGATGCTCGTGGATGTCTCTAGATCATGCTCTATCTATTTTGTATCTCTGCATTGATCGTTGTGCTCGCGATTGGTGATTCTCTTTTGTGTGTTCATATTTTTCATGTTCATGGATGACTGGGTGATTGTAGCATGTTGTGGATCTTTGAGGAATAATTTTTGATGGTATTTCATGTTTGAGGATGTTGTTTTGGGTCTTTTCTATGTTGTGGCTTACATTGGTTGGTTCACATTGTAAATTGTTTATGGATTGGGCTAACATTTTTAGATGGATAGAAAAATAGAGATATATGGCAGCAACCAAAGAACTCTTACATTGCAAGAATGGTCATTAGAAGATTTTTGGATGGATAAGAAGATAGAGATATATGACAGCAACCAAATAACTCTTTATCATGCAAGAATTATCAACAAAAGCCCCACACCTTTTTTGACATGACTTTTGTTGTCTGCCATTTCAAATTTCAGATATTATTTCACTTTTTAACCGTTGATGGGCCAACTGTTAAAATTAACCCACCCAAATATGATCTTCATTTCCCTCGTTCTCTCCATCCCAAATGCCCATCTCTTTACACATGGTGCAGTTATCATTCCGGTTTTTTCGTCTTCCTCCTCTCTTTCCCATATAACAAAACCTTTCAGTTGAGTATATTGAGATTGTGGATAATTTCATATCATCCCCAGCTTCATGTGGTGATGTTCCCTTGGCTTGCACACCGACTTATAACACTCTTTCCAGATCAGGCCAATAGCTTCCCCAGTTATGGCATAAGAATTTCCTTTGTACACAATTTTAACATTGCAAGGATTAACAAATAGATAATGCAACCGGAGCCGACGCCTGGAATTGAGCTGGTGGAGCTCCCAATGCCGTCCATGGACAAATTGCCCGCAAGCATCGAGTCCACAACAGTATGAAAGAGTTGAGGAAAAAAGAGTCAGAATCTAAGGGGGAGTAAGTGCTAAGAGATAGTTACGTTGATGGTATTTTTCACATCATGTGTTTCCATCAATGCCAAAGGGGGAGATTGTTGGATGTTGCTGATACATGGTTATCATTGATGTCAACACTATTGGCATTAATGTATTTAAGGCTATATATGTCGAGGATATTGAGAAAATTGTAATAAAATAAGTTACAGGTTGTCAATGATGCAGTGAAGTTCAGTTTGTTAGCTAGCTCAGTATGTTGATGATAAGAGGTTGTGGATTAAAGGGTTTGTTTTCGAGTATATCTATTTTATCCATGTTAATTTTTAGAGATTTGCATGAAGATATGATCAAGTTATGAGTATATGTGTTCTAACAATTATTTTGTTGCTTTAGTTAGTGTTCTTGAAAGATGATAATGTGATTATTGTAAGTTGAGTTGTTTTGGATCCTTCTATGGTGATTCATGATGCTCGTGGATGTCTCTAGATCATGCTCTATCTATTTTGTATCTCTGCATTGATCGTTGTGCTCGCGATTGGTGATTCTCTTTTGTGTGTTCATATTTTTCATGTTCATGGATGACTGGGTGATTGTAGCATGTTGTGGATCTTTGAGGAATAATTTTTGAAGGTATTTCATGTTTGAGGATGTTGTTTTGGGTCTTTTATATGTTGTGGCTTACATTGGTTGGTTCACATTGTAAATTGTTTATGGATTGGGCTAACATTTTGTACACATTTTATATTTTAATAAAGCTAACATGGACATGATGTTATTCTTGGTTATAGACATATATGAGTGGTTTTTTGTACCATTTGAAAGAATATGTATGAGATATGTGTGAGTTTTTTGTGCGAATAATGTTCTAATCTTTTGAAAGAAGAAGCAGAATGTGAAGAAGAGTGAGCAGATGTTTATGTGCTTAACATGAACTATAATAAGGCATTAGAAGATGCTATTTTCTCAGTTCAAAATCTTGTGGATGTAATCCAAATATTTTTGTAAGACAGTATGTCTTCCTTTGGGTAGTAATCCTTTTTTTATTTGAGTAACGAGCTCTAGGAAATGTGCCTGAATGCATGTGCATTCCCCATTTATAATTCTTTATACTTTTAACAAGGTATAATCTTGTGGACTAACATCCACCATGGTTTTTCCCCTAACAGCGTTTCCATGTAAATTTTTTTGGTGTTATGTGTATTTCGGATGTGGTGATGGTTTATGCTTTCATGTTTATTTATCAGATTTGAGAATAATTTTAACAAGAATAAATTATGTGACAACTAATTCACCCCCTCTTAGTTTTTTGCCCTTGTGTTTCCAACACAAAGGCGCCCAAAGCTAAAAGCAAGGAAAACACCTGAGTGGATGGGGTCAAAATGAGGTGGTAGCCAAATTAAAGGAAGAGGGGGATAGTGACTTAAGTGAGGAGGAGGGGGACATCTTAGACCATAATTGTGTAGGCTCTTGGCCAATTCTAGAAAAGGTGTTATGTGGCCATGGCCAAGCCAAAGAAACATCACCATATGAAGCTAGTGATGATATGCCATTTTCTACAATTGTAGACTATTTACAGTAACCAATCGGTTATCCAATCATTCATTTATAAGAGAGGGAAGCCACCATTCTTCTTGTGTTTGATTGACAACTACTTGTCTTGTTTTGTACCTATTGTTGCTAAGATTGAATGGTAGATGAGATATATTTCAAAGAGAGGAGGTATCATGCTTCACATGTTTGATTGATAACTATTCAAATAAGAGGTAAACATTTTTGTTGTACCTATTGTTTCTAAGATTAAATGGTAGATAGGAAATTTAATGTAATGTCCCCTTTTCGGGATAACACTAAATCTTCCCTAATTTATCAATTCCAAGTGATTACCTTGTTTTTGGGTATGTTTATAGAATAGGTAGGTTCCTACAAAAAAGAGTTAGAGAATATTTTATAAGACAATACTAATCATCATGCTTGTAAGGGAATCAAAGAGCATGTGGTTGGGGATACAACTACCTATTCACTTGCAATTATCTAGTAGGCACTTATAAAATAAGAAAACATCATTTTAGAAGCATATTGAATCTTCTTTTAATTTTCCTAATTCATTCTTGAGTATGATAGTCTAATAGGGTGCCTAAGAAACCCTAGGCCCAAGAGCAACATGTCCCTTTTGGCCCCATGTGGCCCTTTCCATCCATATGGGGTGGTGTACCTAGTGTTCTACCATTGTTCCCCTGTACTAGAGTCATCATTGCTTAATCATATTGAGAAGTTGAGGGTTAGACTACAATAGGGTGTCTTATATAGTCATTTCCTCTAATCCCAAGAGCAGTACACCCCTCTTAGCCCATGTGGCCATTTCCATCTAGATGGGTGGTGTACTTAGAGGATGACCCACACATTTTTTCACCTCCTTGTAGGCCCTTAATTCCTCTATTTTGACTAGTTATTTACAATCAGACCAGATGAACATTATCCATAGCACTAGGTAGACACATAGATTTACATATTAAATCAATGAACAGATCCATCACTTATAGTGAACATGATTAAAAACTCAAATTTATACAAATTCACATGTTATCATGATCAATAAGTATTGCAAACATATGATGCATACCATATTTCAATATATAACTTGCTTATCTTTCAGTTTTATATTTGTATTCACAAAGTATCATATGAAGCATACCATAGTAAGATATAACATACTACAAGAATAATACACATAAATCAAAAAATATATATATCTGCATACCACAATTGGACAAAGCTTATAAGAGGAATAATAAAAATAAACATAAAAAACAAAACATAAAATAACTATGATAGACATACATAAATATATAGATACAATATATTCATGTTTATATTAAAGAGTCATAATTACTTATAGGGCTCACTAATTTTTGCAAGCATCATTATTGCATAATCAAATATAATACACACACACATATGTTTATTTCTATACACATAATGATAATTATATTATAGTGATAGAGTGAATAACCGAAGATCATCAACTACAGAAAACCTTCACGAAAGCGAAAGAAAAAAACTTCCATTTCACCAAATAAAAGAGTTTAAAATATGAGATGAATAATATGCATAATGTATAGGCTTATAAAGCCATGAAAATGCTGATGGGTATGCAACCACCCAATATGAGAATAAAAAATAATTACCCTATTAAATGCAAACTATGTGCCTAAGTTAAAACTTAAGCCTAAGTAAATATGATTTACTCTAACACCCCCCTTAAGTGCAACTTAGGGAGAATGAATGAAGATGCAATATATAGTATGGGTCCTAGCTACACAACCATGTTAGGTACCCATGTACAATGCAACAAAAGAAATCTCTTGAAAGCGTATAAAAGGAGAAAAACCCAGTGGGAAAAAACCCCTCTCCAAAAGAGAGAAAATAAAAAATAGAGATGATGCATGTATGTAGGACTTGATCATAGCCCCCAAGAACTACATACATCATGTATATACAATCAACAACCCCCAAAAAAGGAAAATATAGAGACTATATATCCCCCCCATAATGTGCAATCACCTACAAAAATGGTAAGTGCCTAAAGATAAAACATGATCAAGTGTTGACAAAAAACTTGTCTCCCTTTCAGAAGAAACAAAACCAAATACAAATGTAGGTATGCTTCCCAAAGAAGCATGAAAATATATGATGGTGTCTCTAAAGTATGATCATGTGTCACCAAGATCTTGGAAAATGATGCCACAAACCAATTAGGAACATGCCTAATCACAACTGAAGGTGATAAACAAGGTACTATTGGAAACTGATCCTGAACAATATCCAGAGATTGAAATGGGGTGACAACAGTTGTACCACAACTATCATCAAATAGGAGAGATAACCCCTCAAGTGTGTCCTCCAAGTCAAAAATATGAGAGTCTATGAACAAGCAACCAATGTCCAACAAATACGAATCCCAATTAGGAAGACAATGAGATACTGGGGGTGATGAGTCATTGGATGTGCACAATGAATCATCAACATAAAAAGAATGGTCCTGTAAAACATGAATGATAGGAGTCTCAATCAATGGCTCTATACAATGAATCACTAAAGGCGAAGGTGCATCAAATATCTCTAATGGAGAAAAAGGAGCATCTAAAGAACCCTCTTCATCCTCATTTGAAGACTCAAAGTAATCCAAAACTTGAAACTCCTACATAGTAACATGATCATAGGGTATCCTGTCTAAAAAGTGAAGAGGCATAAGACAATCTGAAACATGATCATCTGGGAATGGCAAGGTATTATGATCTCCATGTATTTCCCATATTTTAATCCAAAGAGTATATGGACACTCAAAATGATCAACAACATCTAAAGTGGCATCATCAGTATGGATTGCAATAACTCCTAGGACATTATCCCTTTCGCAATTCCAAGTAAACTTCTTACTATTAGTGCCAGGAAGGGGAACAATATTATATAGGTATGGCAAAAGATGAAGCCATCTCAAGTGCTTCAATATACCATCTCTCCATTGCATATAATTTCCCCTTTCCAACATAATCATAACATGATGCAATGAAAACCCATAATCAACTATGAAAAAACTCCAAAAAACAACAAGACAATAACCTTCAACAAAAATGAGAAACTCACAAATACTACAAATAAAGGTGAAACCAACATCAAACTTCAACGGAATAAAATCACCACCAAACATAAAAAACTAAGAGAAATTTTTCAACCACTACAAAGGTGACAAAAATACCTTTTTGTTGATATATGGTTTGCGAAAATTGGCCTTCGTTTGCAAAAGTTATGAAAAAATGAAAAAAGGCCAATAAAGGCACTTCAGGAGCTCTTATTCACACCATAGGACAACCATGAGAAAGGGGGCTAAAAATTGAGCAACCTCTTAGGGCAAGGGAATGTGAACTCCAAATCATCAGGGTTGAGCACAAGTCACCATTCACAAATCACCAAGTCCTCACATGAAACAAGAACAATTTAGAGTCATGTGAGACTTTCTCATGACAAAGGAGTGGAATAAGAGGGCATTTCAATAGCCAAGAACCATACCACAAGAAGAATATGGGACTAAACCTCCCAATGAAACTTCTCCAATTAGGCCCACCATGCACAACAAACCCTAAGAAAATATTTGTTGGAAAAATTTTATAAAATATAATTTTTTTTAAAAAGAATGTTTCATCAGAGCCCAAAACTCACCTCCCTCTTTAGAAATTGTACTTGAGAATATCTATGCACCCGATACCATGATAGAGCGAATAACCCAAGATCATCAATTGCAAAAATCCTTCACAAAAGCGAGAGAGACAACACTGCCATTTCACCAAACAAGGAGTGTAAAATATGAGATGAATAATATACATAATGTATAGGCATATAAAGCCATGAAAATACTGATGAGTATGCAACCACCCAATACAGAAATAAAAAAATAATTACCCTATTAAATGCAAACTATGTGCCTAAGTTAAAACTTAATCCTATTGAAATATTATTTACTCTAACATATATACATATATATTGATAATTATATTCTACTTACATAGTTATTGATGAGAATAATAAGTATTGATTGACAAAATATATAATTGAATTCAATAATTATCGTAGACTTCCCGATGGTCTGCATAGATCATAATGTGGTTATATATTATCCATATTTATATACTTATTTACATATTATCTATATTATTTATATTTATTACTTATTTTCATATTAACTTATTATTTATTACATATTATCTACACAAATACAAATGTGGTTGTATATCTTTATAACACATATCTCTATTGATAGTCCCTTACTTGAAATATGTTTTAGTATATTGGACTTGCGTACTGCATGATCTACTTAGATTAGAATATCCTCTTTGAGTGATTCAATATTCCCTTTACAAAAAATAGATTCATATATATATATCCTTCCTTATATATTGGTTATAACTTGTTTTGGATATTATGTTCTTTATTGCTCTCATCTTTTATCCATCAATCAGAATATGCTTTTTGAGATTCTATCTCCTATTTACTTTTTCTTCCATGTTTTTATTTCCTTTCTCCTTCTAAACTGTGCAAATTATTATTATTGCACGATCTCTTCTTTTCTCTACCTCAATTGATGTTGATATGTTTTTGACTTATCTTCTTTTATAATTTGATTTTCCAACAGTCACAACCTGATTACATTGATTATTCTTTAAGGGACATGTTCTTTTATAATTATTGTATTTTTGTGTCATGACCCCTCCTTCCTTAATTGCAGCTTATTGCTTATGAATTTAGAATCGATGCCTTAATGATAATGGTTAGGAACCAATGTAAGCATGCTTAGTGATTATTATTATTTATTTAATTAAGCCATAATCATATTTAATAGTTTCTTGTGAATAGTTTTATTATTATAATAATTACAATTAATAATATTAATTGTTCTATTTTGTATTATATTAATATAATTATAATATGATTTGTGATAATTAAAATTATAATAATCTTTAAATTGTGGTTATTTAAATATTCATATCTTTGATATTTATTTTATTAGTTATTTGTATTTTAATATTTGATTTGTTATTTAACTTTAATATTTATATATTACAATGATAGTCAATATTCATCATGTATTATCAATTTTACATTTCTAATTATATTATTATATTTTAATTGTAATAACTTATATTTATATTTTGATATTTATTAGATTTTGTTATTCAATGTTTCATATTTGATGTTACAATTTGGAGAACATGACAGTTAACTCACGTTAACAGTTACAAGTTAATAGTTACAAAAGAATGTACAATGCCCTAGAGAAAAATATTTCCAAGTTAATTAGAAGTACAATTGAATTTGTACATAAAAGGTTCATGATATGAAATTGTGCTACTCATCTCTTTATGTACAAATTGAGTCCAGCACGGTGCTGTATCTTGTATGACAAAGTGTTGGGAAAGGAGTTTCGACAGTGCTCCAAAGGGCTATGCGCAAATATCTAGGGACTTGGAAGAGCAGTGGTATTAAGTCTTTTCTTCCTATCTTGGATAAACCTATTGTGGACTCGATGCTTGCGGGCAGTTTGTCCATGGACGGAATTGGGAGCTCCACCAGCTCAATTCCAGGCGTCGGCTCCGGTTGCATTATCTATTTGTTAATCCTTGCAATGTTAAAATTGTGTACAAAGGAAATTCTTATGCCATAACTGGGGAAGCTCTTGGCCTGGTCTGGAAAGAGTGTTATAAGTCGGTGTGCAAGCCAAGGGAACATCACCACATGAAGCTGGGGATGATATGAAATTATCCACAATCTCAATATACTCAACTGAAAGGTTTTGTTATATGGGAAAGAGAGGAGGAAGACGAAAAAACCGGAATGATAACTGCACCATGTGTAAAGAGATGGGCATTTGGGATGGAGAGAACGAGGGAAATGAAGATCATATTTGGGTGGGTTAATTTTAACAGTTGGCCCATCAACGGTTAAAAAGTGAAATAATATCTGAAATTTGAAATGGCAGACAACAAAAGTCATGTCAAAAAAGGTGTGGGGCTTTTGTTGATAATTCTTGCATGATAAAGAGTTATTTGGTTGCTGTCATATATCTCTATCTTCTTCTCCATCCAAAAATCTTCTAATGACCATTCTTGCAATGTAAGAGTTCTTTGGTTGCTGCCATATATCTCTATTTTTCTATCCATCTAAAAATCCTCCAACTCCCCTAAAAGACATATGAATCTCCTATCTCACCTACAACCATTAAGAGTTCTAAACCTAATCTAACTGCTTAGAATTTAAAATATTTAGTAGTTAATAATTACGCTGTTAAGGTTGGACAAAATAGGTTGTTGGATAAATAATTATTTTTGTAAAATAAATTTGTAAAATGTATAAGTAGCAAACTAATGAAGATTATCTACATCAACTAGGTAGGTTTGTTTCAAAGTGTTGGAGTGAGCAAAACTAAGGAGAAGCGGGATCTCTAATAGGTTGTATAATCAAGTGGCATCTCAATTAATTTGAAATAATTTTCATACTTAATTCTTAAAGTAAGAAATTTATAAAATAATTATTTAAATTATGTTTTCAATTATTCTAGTAAATTTAGAATAGATATCTTAAATATATTTAATTAAAATATGTTGGGATATATAATCCCCTCCAACATTGAAGAGAACTTGAAGAGAGATATAGGGAGTTTTAAAAGAATGAATGAAAGTGAGAGAGGTGGAACGAATTGGAATGAAGGAATGCTAGGTCGAGGTCATATATAAAATATCCCCATTATCCCCATATATTTTAAATAAATCTACTTAAAATATCCATATTAGTTTGTTAAATGCATAGCTATTTTTAAAAAATAAGAGATGTAATTGTAAAGATGTGAATATTACAAGAACATGTTAAATTTTTTAAATGAATTAGACAATAGTTTTATTTATTTGATACTATATTTTATTTTTATTTAGAACTATTTTGTTCACTTAAGAGTTATTTTATTTTATTGTAGGCACATACATTTTTAATCTTTTTTTTAATAATTCTTTTATTTAATGTACATTATTTATTTTATTTTTATTTTAATGCTATTATTTTATACTATATTTATTTTAAATTATTTTGAAAAGTATAACATATATTTTATATTTTATATAATTCTTGATTCTACTTGTTAGGAAATTGCTACATTTATCAAACCATTTTCCACATAATCATATGAGAGAAAAACGTGCACACAAACTTATAGAATAAACATAATTCAAATATCAAATACATATGACAATATTACATCAAGTATATCCCAAAAAGCTCTCAAGAGGAAAAAATCAAGCTCCAAAAGTATCAACACTCAATGTATTATTAAACAATGAAAATATTACAATACTCTTACAAAGTCTCCATGAATACTTTTGAATTATCAAGCTCCTTGAATTAATCCTTCATTTATCTAAGAAAATATGAACACATCACATGTGTGTTTCACATATACACTTGAAAATATAGCACAATACAATGAAAACTAAGCCAAAAAACTCAATAGCCAACCCAAAACACTAAAAATGTGCATGCAATTATAGATTCAAGCTCAAACAAGACAACTAAGTGGTTAGGTAAAATCATGTGTCTCAAAACCATGAGTGCACTAAACCTAATCCATTTGATATTGTGGGGAGTTGAGAAGAAGGAAAATTTGAGACCTTGGTGATACAATCACATGGCTAGCTATTAGAAATTTATTATGTGTTCATATGCAAGCTAAGGGACAATCATAACATTAAGCTATTGCTTTTCTTCTTCCATACTCTTGGAGAACAAATTGTAAGTTTCTCTTTGGGGAAGGATTGGAGGATTATTGGTGTACAAGGTAACGGTTGTAAATGTTAATTATTCTCTGTTCGCCATCTTGAATTCCATTTTTTATTTTAATAATGTGAAGAAAACTTGTTGAGCCCTCTTACCTGACCACCTCCTTAGACACTTCCAAACTTAGAAAACATGAAAGCTTATCATCCATTGCAGCTAACTACAGGAATAATATTTTAAAATCTCATTTCAAGATATATGAGGTAGTATCCTTGTGTCATGTTGCTCGCTTGACTTGGCCCCAATCAAATCTTATACATCACATATGTAAAATGTGGATTGATAGTTCATTAGCTATATTTATAAAATATGAAATATTATCTTACATTGATTTTGACTTTTAAAATAAAACCAAAATTAGCTATTTGTTTTATCAATATAAAATTTATAATAGAACAAAATTTCTAATAAAATTAATAAGTTGATATTCCAATTTTTTTAATGAAATCTAATCTTTTATTGTAGTTGACTATCAAAATAATATTTTAAATAAAAAATAGCTTCTGTTTTGATTACATATTGTAGCATCATAAATTTTCATCCTTGATGATTTCACACTACGTTTTCCTCCCCTTTTAAGTTATTGGACCAAATCAAGCACTTAATTCCCTAAATTATCCATTCCATAGCTTATTTTAAATATTTTTTAATAAATTTCAAGCATAAATAAATGATCACATTTAATACTTGATCCCTGACACTTTAAACACCAAAAAATAGAGTTGGGACATTGACGCATATATCCCCCTATATTAGATTCAAAATCAAATATCTAAAGTCAATTTTTGAGATTTAATTTTCATGAAATTAGAATAATAGAATATAAATACCTAGTTATTAGATCATCTAAATATTACGAAGGAAGATCTATGAAATTATTGTTAAAAATTTGATCAAGAGAATTCAAGAAAAAGTCAAGAGCATCAGCTCAGAGCTTTATTACAACAATTCAAGATCAAACATCATGTTCCTGAAGATAAAATTAAATAAATAGATAATTATTTAGAAAGAATTCAAGATTATGTGAGTACTGAATATCTAGTAAGTACAATAGTTCTTATTAATAGATAGCATGATGAAACAAATTAATTATGACCAAGGCTTAGAGGTTTTGCATACCTTATCCCATATAGTTGATAATAATGTACCAATAATGGCTAGTTGTGCTCAAGCTTTGAGATGTGCTAAAAGTCAAGAAGGAAATAAAGTCTCCCTTCCTACAACTATAGCCTCTATTCCCACATACATAAATCCAAATGTCACTTCAACAATACAAAAAAGCATTGGAATAACTCCATCATGAGGCCTTTCCACTAGAAATCCTTATGTTTTTGGATCTTCACATGTGACACCTCAAGTTTCATCCCCTCTCATAAATTTGTAACATAGTAGCCCACCAAGAACATTTACAATTCCACCATATTCACCACATTCCCAAAACATGTCAACCATGATTCTTTAATTAAGCATTTTTTTTCAAATGTAACCTCACTTCATAAATAAATCTCAACTTTGAACCAAAACCAAAACAGATAACCATTGTAATATGTTAAAAGGACCCCATTGTCACTTGAAATTTTGAAAACACCAATACCTCCAAATATAGAGATACCTTGATTTGACAAGTACAATGATAAAAGGGACCCTAGTAATTATATATCGGTATATACAGCCTTGTCTAGTGACTTCATTTTTGAAGATAAACTCCTAGCTAAACTCTTTCCTAGTTCATTAAAAGACAAGGCTTTGGAATGGTTTTTCCATTGCTAAATAACTCAATCCTCTCCTTCATTGAACTTTTCGAGGCTTTTGTTCACCATTCCCAAGTAAATATTAGAACTCAAACTACATTAATTGACTTAATGTGATGCAAGTAGAAACAATATGAAAATGTCACAAACTTCATAGGTAGCTACTATTAGTTTCTTTATTCAAAAATCAATCTTACTCTTCCTAATATTGATGTTTGAAGAGTTCATTGAAAACTTTGGACCTAACATAAGGGATAAAATATTATTGATGAAATATCTATCCTTTATACATTTGTGTACAACACTTTGTGATTACAAAAATTTAGTTAGCTAGTATGAAGAGACATCATCATCTACTCCTACTAGGAAATATAAATCTGTACCTCAAAATAACTATCAACATTTGATTCAAGAAGAAAAATAAAAAAGTTATCAAGTTAAATACACCTCAAACAACCATCCACATTGAACCTCAAGTTACTACCATCAGTCCAACACCGTGTCAATTTAGACTACATGATAGACAATTTACCTAGTCACCTAACACCCTCTATTCAACCATACTAGAAATTTTGAATAAGAACTTAATCTAATTATCTCTTGTTAGACCTGTGGACACGACCAAAAATTTACCTCCAAGTTACAGTCTGAATTCCTTTTTCCAATACCATCACACAAGTGGACAACATATAGAATGATGCATGCATCTTAAACACCAATTTCAAGACCTATTGATTCTAATCACATCTAGATGGGTGGTTTTTGTACTGTAGAAAAAAGGCAACTTGCTTGATTTGGGAATAGTGGATGATAAATTGAACTTAAGGAGGCCTTGACTCAATGTTGCGAGGTTTTTTTCACATCCACACTAGGTCTTGGACCCTTTCAAATGCATTTAATGATGTCTTGCAAAGGTGTTGTAAAGTGTTGTAAAAGACTTTCACACTTTTCTAGACTTAATGAACCCATTTTCCCTTAATTCAATATTCTAAAATGTATTTAATTGTGTTTTCATATCAATCTAGAAGGATTGTAAAACAAACTTAATGTTAGTCTAGTGTTGTAATGTGTCTTGCACATTCACATTGGATGTTGTGCCCTGCTAGGCTGTGTGCACCTTGTTTTAGTGTTGTAAAGTGTATTTAATCACACTTTTACATTGAATTTGGTGTCCCAAGCCCTAATTAACCTTCACATCATCATTAATAGGCCCCTATTACCCAATATTGTGCATCCTAAGGTAATATTTGATGAAATACCTGACATAGACATCATATAAACCTTATTTCTTAACTTCCTAGCATCTTAGGTGGAAAAATGGCCCATGTGTGACCCATTCACCATCCATGGTGAGTCAAACCCATCCAGGTGGGACCCATTCACCATGGGTGGCGAATGAGTCCCATTTGGCTCATTTTTTACCTTTGAGCAGGAAAAAATGAAATTTAAGTTTATTATTTTCACATGTCGGCCTTAGGGATCCAATTATTGGGAAAATAAGGTGAATTTCCTATAAAATTGACTCTCTAAACCCTAAATCACAACAATTTATTCATTATTCATTCTTCATTCTTCCATCTCAAGTCAAGCAAGTTAGGGTTTCATCCTTTCAAGTCATTAAGATAACAATTTTCAGACATTCAAGGGTAGATTCTTCATGCTTTGCTACATAATTTTTAAGGTCAATCATCATGGAAAGGTAATAAAATCCATTATTGCATGTTTCTTTAAATTATTTCATCATTTTGGTTTAATTACCTAAAAGGTGTTTGACCAAGGCAAACCCCCACACCCTAACATCCAACATTTCTCTTTCTTGTCTTATGTGTTTGTAAATTTAGAAATCTTGAGGATTTGAAAATCATTGAAGGTCAAGTTGTAAATTTGTTCAAGTCATCTCTTCATTGGACAAGTCAAAATACCCACAAAAATTCACTTTTAGGCCTAAATCTGACAGTCTCAGAACCAAACACCTGGAGAAATAGTAAGTGCAAACCAAAAGCTCCTGATTCCACCTTTGAATATTCAAAAATTTAAAATTGGACTCATTAACCATGGGTGGTGAATGAGTCCCACTTCTAGGTCAGTTTTTGGTTCTCTACATTTTTAGATACCCTTTTGTCTGAAATGGGTTCTAGAACAGTTTTACAAAACAAGGACGGATTCACCCAGAATGGTGAATGAGTCCCACCAGGCCTAAAAATCAACATTAGTAACATTCTAGAAACCATTTCCAGTCTCCATCCATATCCTAGGTGCACACTTTTAGTTTCATCAAATTTTGTTATAGTTTGCATTCATTTCTAGGTGTTTTTTGCATCTCATAATGTGTTTTCCAAAAAGTTGCATTTCAATAGTTTTCACTTAATAATCAGCCAATTTTATCAATTAGCAGCATTTAGATTCATTGCATTTAGTCATAATTTCATCATTAATACACTAGATTGAGTGAACCACCTAAATTTTGGATGTGCAATCTATCTCTTTTCATTAGGTGAAAGACCCTAATTGAGCAAAAGAGACATATCATTCCATACACTTTAAAATCTTTGGCTCAATTTTAATGATCAAGGGAATATGTTTATTGCCCTGCCTAACCAAAACTTGCAAATTTTTATGAATCCAATGGAAAACCACTAATCAAACTTTGTGCAAGCTTGTGATGTTAAGTATGATGAGATGAATATTGATAAGATTGGTGATATGAGTGATGTTATAAATGATGCCAATAATAATAATGACATAACAATGAGAAAGAAGTAGATAAAATGATTGATTTAATAGATGTTAAACCTTTTAATGGCCAAACATTTTTGTTCCTTGGCATTACTTTCACCAATAGTGATGCATCCATACATGCACCCGATGGTCCTTTCTATATCGCTAGATGTATTAATGAAAAACCTCTACAAGGAATACTCATTGATAATGTGTGTGTAGATAATTTGATCAATAAATAGTTCTTAGTTGTGCATTATCTTTATCAAGATTGTTATGATAAACTAAAAGAATAGTTAAATCTCATGATGGTTTTTATCACCCTATGATAGGTTCGACCACACATCCTTTTAAATACGGACATAAACAATTATATGTATCATTCTTCATCATCTTGATGTCAGGAAAATTTTGTGTGAAGCTAGGCTACCCATGGTTATGATCTATGAATTTCATCCCGTCAATTATTCAAAAGTGCATAATGTTCCCCTTTGAAAATTATATATTTATAGTGCATCATAGTGGGTTTAATCCTTTATCTTCCCACAAGAAATTTTTATTGGATTTATTTTAGCCTCAACCTATTGAACCAATTAAGCCTCATGAAGATTTATTTTCCAAGTCATATGAAAAGTTTAAGGCAAAGCGCATAACTGAATTATCTCTTAGGAATATTCTTGAAAATGATTTAAGACCATGGTTTTTCCTCCTCCCCTACTTGTTATGGATGAGCCTATGCCCCAAGCGAAGACCGGGTTCCAAGTAACCACTTGGAAAATATGTTGTGATTCCTCCACTCATATCATATAAAAGACTAAGAGACAATCAAACGATTCATTTGGGTATGTGCAGGATCATCATTGAAAAATAAGAGTTAGGAAAACTTCACGTAAAAATTCATGAGTAAGTTGTCTATATTATTTCAAAAATATGTAAGAATAGAATCTGTAGAAAATTGAATGTAGTTTCTAAAATACTAGGTTTATTTACAAAAAAATGAAATCTATTTGGTGAAAATTTGAAATTTCAATGCAGTAGTACTTAAATTTTAGGGAAAAATAAGTAGGTGTCTATCTCACCACTCTAACCACAATAAAATGATATTTTTTTTTATAATATTTTAGATATAAGTAGAGGACTCATGTCGTAATGTGATGCATATTTTTTTGTAATTTTTTTCCAAGGAAATAATTAATTATGAATTTTTTATTACAAATTTTAAAAAATATAAAACTCATGTCGACCACCTTAACTTGGTCAAAACTTCATGAAATTCAATTTTTTAATCCTATAGTATACAAAGCATAGAATGTGACACATGTTTTGATTAAATAAATGTGATCTTGTTTAAAAGCTATAGATGTTTTCCAATCAACCTATCAATCAGGACTTTAGTCATAATTCAAATAGAAAATGAATAATAATTATTTATTAAATTCAAAGTAAAGCATAATTTATATTGGTGGAAAGTTGAGAATCTTCTTTAAAAACCCTTTTTGTTTCATTAATTTTGGGTAAAAAAAATCGTCAGCCACATACCCTACACATACCCATCATATCACCACTTTTTGGCCCATTATGATCTTGCACGTACCCATTTTATGCCTTCAAAGATAAAAAAGGTGTATAGAGATAGTGGTTTCCCAATTCCCAGTGGTTCTTTTAGTTCCTCCCTTAAGGGAAGAAAAGAGACAAATGGTTGAGAAGCCCACTCCTACCCCATCAGAAAATGAAAACTGTGCAAAATACATAAAAATGCTAACGAGCGTAGTTGTAGACATCATGCTATTTATCATTAATTAGAAGAAAAGAATAAATCAATGTATGATAATCAAACACCTATTAAAAAAACTCAAGAATAATTACAACTTTCATCAAAACAATACATAAAGCTAAAATAAGAAGTGGAACAAAAAAATAAAGTTTTGTAATTATCATAAAACCTCCTATTGTGATTAACTCTGATGATGAATATGAAATTTCTAAAATTGATGAACAAGTCCATACTAAACTTAATGTCTTGTTTTAAGAGAAAATGAATTTATATGGGAGTAACTATGGTGATTGTCCTAATGAGGGTGACCCACCACATGTTGCACCTAGAGATGCTCTTAGTATGGCTCTTGTTGTAGTCCCTTTATCTAGTTGTCCTCCTTCCTTATATGGTGAGTACGATTGGGATTTCGCGGATGATCTACTTTAGAGCGGCTCGCATGTGCGATAATCCTTTATGTTTGTTTCATGTTTTTTTTGTGTTTTATTGTATGTGATGTTATCTCTTGTGTCGCACTACTTTGCGTGCCTTTGATTTTGTGATTTTTCTTTGGATGACCCTTGCTGCTCTGTTCATGCAAGGATAGAAAGGAAACAAACCTATTATGGAATTCCTCTATTTGTATCTTCATTCTTATATGTCATTAACTTTATATTTTATTTTTATCTTATGTTTTCCTTTTGGGGATGATGCAAGACATTGAGACATTTAAGTCTTCCATGTTGACCCAATTTTTTTTTTTGTCTTCTCTCTATGTGTCATTCCTCCATTATGTTTGTCATTCCACGAGTAGTTGGGAAACAATGTCAATTTCGATCTCTATTATATCACTATAGAAAAGACATATACTAACCTAGATTTATGGATCCCTTATGTGTTCATATTTTATGTTGTTTGTTGAATTACATTTGGGGGAAACCCCTTATATCGTGATGTTTCTTTATCTGTAAATATATCATTGGCATAGGCCTTTCAATAGAAACTCTTGTGATCTTTCATTGTATGCCATTTATCATTTTTCTAGACTTTAAAGTAATTTCTTGCAACATCGTGTTTTGGAATTTCTTTAAAGTGGGGGCATACATTAGCATTATTTGCTTCACTTTGTTCACATGCATTAGACTTAGTGATGTGTTGACATTTGCAATTTTACTTTAGTTTTTTCACAAATTTTGTATTTAATATTGCATTAGCATAGCCTCTTCATCATTTTATGGAACCTTGATCGAGGTTATTAAGAATTATAAATCTTGGTATAGTTGTTTGTGTGTTTCTCATTTTACCTTTTCTTGGGGGCTGTCTTGGTGA
This sequence comes from Sequoia sempervirens, assembly GCA_007258455.2. Classification (NCBI taxonomy): domain Eukaryota; kingdom Viridiplantae; phylum Streptophyta; class Pinopsida; order Cupressales; family Cupressaceae; genus Sequoia; species Sequoia sempervirens. The sequence continues at coordinate 609,904,604 of VDFB02193867.1, forward strand.
ATATTCACCTTTACTAGCATGTGTGTCTTTTGATTTCATATTCACCTAGAAAATATTGGATTTTTCTATTGTGTGAATCATGAACACCTTTGGTGTGGATCTTGGGATAACATAGTTTTCTAGTTCGTAAGTATCCATACCCCCCTTTTGCATTTCATTTTTGACATTGTATGTTTTTGTATGTTTGTGTTTCTTTTTTCTTATGTTGGTTTTCCCTAGGATCTTTGATCTTCGATACTTGCATGCTCCCCACTTATATTTAGTCATCCTATCTCTTCAAAATTTATAAATTGGACCCCTCGACATATATTTTTATTCTTTAGTCTGAGTTTGAGTGTAATTTCACACTCTCACTAAAGTGGGTGATAAATATAGCATCATAAATTATCATCCTTAATAATTTCACACTATGTTTTTCTCTCCTTTAAGTTATTGAACCTAATTAAGCACTTAATTTCCTTATTACATTCCACAACTTATTTAGTACTTTTTCCTTAGCACTTTAAACTTTTGAAAATAGGGATAAGACACTGGCACCTAGGGGCCTATTTCCCCCTATTTTAGCTCCAGATTCAAATTAATTTTTATGAAAATTTTATTATTTAAAATTTAAAATATTTAAAGTTGGTTGTCAAGATTTAATTTTTGATAAATTAGAATAACAACATATAAATACCTAGTTATTGCATCATTTGAAAATTAACAAGGAAGATTTAATAAATTATTAGAAAACTCATGATCAAGAGAATTCAAGAGAAAGTCAAGAGCAACATTTCAAAGCTTTATTACAACAATTCAAGATCTAGCATCAAGTCTTGAGTCCTATGTGAGTTGATGTGTATTCATGTTTTCATTATTTTGTGAATGCTACCCCTTGTTGTAGGTCTCCAAAGCATTCGTGGAAATCAAGCAAGCAAGATCCAAGACCTTGAGGAGACATGCATGACTTCAATCCTTCAAGGAAGCCATTGAAGGGTGGTGAGTTGCAGTTCTTTTTTATTTCATCATTCCTTCAATTTATTTATCCATTTATCATTGAATTTACCATTGTGGAAGTGGAAACACTAACACAGGGTTTGACTAAGGAAAGCTCCTAAATGGAACAACATTTTATATCTTTATGAATATGCAGATTTTAGGTTTGAAGAGGATTAAAGGGAGCTTGAAGATAAATTGTTCATCATTGCATGCAAAACCCTAGGCCTTTATAAATCATGGAAACTCAATTAGAGAAATATCTTACAGTGATTAAAAAATTCTGTAGACATGAAACAAAACTGGAGATCTAACATCAGAGAACTATGAAAATAGATCTAAAAAATACCTACTATGATAGTGACACCCCTAGAGGAAATGTTATAAAAAATTAGGCTTCAAAATTTGTACCACATGTGCACAGTGTCGTCCACTCTATTTTTTTCCTTATTTCCTTTGTGACTTCTTAGATTTTCTGTATTTTCATTAGAACACTAATTTGTATCATTAGGCCAACTAGATTATTGTATTTCATCATTAGGACATTTCCATATCTAGTTAAGGGTTGGTTGACTCACCTATCAGGCTATAAGTCAATCTCATACCTTGTGCAAATCCATCAAACCACCTTTCCATCTTTACATTTCCAATCCATTCCAATATGCTCTCATACGTATATATGAAATTAGGGAAATTTGTGAAACCCTATGATACAAAATCAAAGGTTTCCCTTTCCCTATGTTTCATATATAATTTTATGATAAAAACATCCAATGATCAAGTAGGTGATATCCCAAAAAACAATAAAGGTATCTATAAAGGATGATGATGATTTTAACAATTTATTTATATATGTTCTCTAAGTCAAATTAGTGTTGTAAAGATAAATATGGACATTACATAAGTAATTAAAGTAATTAATTAATTTTTATTAATTTTTTTTTTCTATGCTCTTAATAGTAGCACATATCAGGTTTTGAATATGATTTTTGTAGCTATCTTAACTCTAAATTAAGTTAAATTATCATTATTATATTGTTATTTAGTAAAATAGGTTAGCTTGGGGATTATATAGGGTTATCTAACTAAGCCTAGGTGACATTTTAGGCATAAATAGGTATATATAGGAGGTAGTGAGTCTTATTTCATCATCATATTGGGAATTAGATTCTCATCAAAGATATAAATAGAGGTTTGGCCCCTTAAAGTTGCTTGTTATTCTTGGCTATTATCAAGTATTTACAACACATTTACTATCATATTCTTCTACTGTCCATGATATTTCAATACAAGTGGTATCAAAGCATGATCTTGTAATTATAGAGGCAATAAATTTTCTTAACATTGGAGACCATTTTGGGAAGAGAATATCTCCTACATTTTAGTGAATTTATCTTTAATTTTTAAAGTCTTTTGGAAGACCATATTCAAGAAGCTAGAATCTAGATTTCAAAGGAATTTGAGCTGAATTTAGTGAGTTATTGTAGATTTAAGGTTTTTGTGAAATTTATTTGAAATGTGCATATCTCCCAAATGTTGTCAAATTGATTCCTACTTTTGGTGGGTTTTTAAATAATACATAGGAAATCCTTATTCAAAATTTAAGATAATGTGAAGTAGTAATAGTATATTTAAATTGTAAAATTATGGTTTCCACATAAATTTCTCTCAAGGTCACAAATCATCTAATGTCTGGGATATTTTCCTAGGAAAGTGTTACCTTAGTACTAGTAAGTTATAGTAAAAAAATTAGATTATTTTAAATTTATTTGTGTGATCCATTGAAAAATTATTTTCTACCATCATGACAAGGCCTGTAATACGAGGCAAATAGAATGCTACCGTAATAAGGAAATTTTCAAATGAGGATGAGGTATAAGTTGAGGATATTAAACCTAATGATGAGATTATGAAGGTAAAGGGTGAAATTTTATCAATTATGAATGACATAAATAAAGTTTGTATGAAGGTGGACATAATTATTCAAAGGATGAAGTGTAAGGGAAAAGATTTACCTAGTAAAGTCAAAGATAATTCTTTTTTGGGCATGAATTCCTTACGATTGACTTATATTTGAAGTATCCTCAATTTAATAGTCCTATACCTACACAGTTCATACCCAAGTTGAATTTGAGAAAGTTTGATGGAAAGGATCCAACCAATTGGCTCTACCAAATGGATAAATTATTTGGTCTTCATCATGTTCCTAGTCAATAAAAGGTGGCGTGACACATTATATGTAGAACTAGATCAATTTATTGTTGGAAAAATGAAGAAGAACATCTCATTATGCAGCTTTTTTGTTTTCATTGATGTCACCATGTATGAGTTATAATTGCATCACCATAAGTTCAAGCTTGATCTGATATTCTGAACTGGTATGCTGAAAGTCATTATCCTCCAGTATTTTGGTTTGCATATACAGTACAGATAAGATTTATCCACACAGTTCAGATGTGATGTACAATGCATATATCTAAATCTATGTTCCTAATTGTAGATGGTTCTGATCTGTATATTAGAAGTTATGAACAGAAAGTTGAGAGGCACAATGTTGATAGGTTGTAGCATAGACTGGCATAGGAATTTTGTTCTACAATCCCTTATTGATTAATATCATTCATTGAAATTTTGGAAGATGGTTCTTGGTTTCTAGAAGCTTATAAATTCAAAATTTCATGTGTACAAGTGCTTGTATGGCGAGTTGGCATCATTCTATTGTCGTATTTTGTTATTAGGTCTATCCCTAGTCAACCTAATCAATAGTTGATGTTATAATAAATTAATTTTGTGTTGCAAATGTATTTGTGACCTATCTTAGGTCCATACCAACATATTGTAGCATACTACATGCTTGAATTGTTTTTGCAAAAAAAATCTACAAACTTGAAGCCAACAGTTAATCTTTTTGGTGAATGAGGGTTGCATCTAATTAGGCTAACCTAATTGATGCTTACAGATGAGTCAAATACATATATTGGATAGTTTTTGAGATTGAGCTCGAGATAGATAAGTATGTGAAGATGAATCAAGGTGAATAAATATATGCTCATATGCAAGTTTATCAGAAGAAGTGTGTAAAGTCAGTTTATTGAGCATCAAAGCAACTGAATCAACAATTTTTGGGCGTGACTTTATCAGTTCATATTCTGGCTATTAGCCATTTCTACATTGAATCTTTGTAGGTAGGGAGCCTCCCATTTTTGGACAGTGAGTCTTGGCAGTGAGCCACCCTTCGTAATATCTTATTACCAGTTATATTATATTGTGAGCCAATCCTCACCATGGTTTTTCCTATTTTGGGTTTTCCACATAAAAATCCTGGTGCTCATGTGTTGTGTGCTTTTATGGCCTATTAATGCTATTTCTCATTCTTACTGTTATATGCATTCTCCATATTTGGATGGTGTATGTTCAATAAGTTTAAGAAGATACTGATTCACCCCCCGTCTTAATATCTTAGATGTTCAACAATTGGTATAAGAGCTAGGTTCCTTCAAAGAAGCCTAACAGCTTGAGGAAGATCTTGAAGATGGGACAAATGGATGATAAAGAGGAAATCCAAAAAAATCTTGAAGATCTTGCCAAGCATGAAAATGAAAACAAAGATTTGAAAGAAAATATTAATGAGGCAAATCAATGCATCAAGAAATTGAAAGAGAAATTGAAGAAATTCAAAGAAAGATAGAGAAGTGAGCAATTAAAACAAGAAAATGAAGATGAATCACATGGTTAAAGGTATAAGTGGAGGAAAATAAGATAATTGAAGATTTTCTAAAAATAGTGGTTCAAAGCAAAACTGATGAATGCTCAAGGCTTGAACAAGAAGTGGTAAACTTGAGAGAAAATATGGAAAAAGAAAGAGTTTGTCAAGATAAGTTCAAAACAAGCTCAAGTAAGATTGATGAGTTGATTATAGGACAAAAACCTTACTAAAGAAAAAGGTGGTTTGGGACTGGAAGCGGGTGAAAGCTTAAAGGCTATGTAGACCCCCAACATAGTGGACAATCAAAAGACTCAAGATAAAGGAAAATAGATAGGAAATCCAAGAAGCTTTGTGTGTGACCAAAAAGTGTATATCTTGATTGATATGGGAATAATTGATGATAAATTGGACTTAATGAGGCCTTTATTTAATGTTGTGAGGTGTTTTACACATCCACATTAGGTGTTGGGCCCTTGCAAATTGAATAAAATGCATGTCTTGTAAAGGTGTTGCAAAGAATTGTAAATGACTTTCACACTTTTCTAGACTTTTGTTGGTCCTTTCCTCTCTACTTTTGAATTAAATATTATTTTAATTCAAAAGTTAGCTTTTCCCTCTTCTATAATTAAATAATTATTTCCATTATTTAATTATTCATTAGCCTTTTCTCTCTATAATTAAATATCTCCCCAATTAAATAATTATTTTAATTATTTAATTATTCCTTCCCTTTCCATTAAATAATTATTTTTAATTATTTAAGTATCTAAATTATTTGTTCTCGCCATTCTTTTGAAATAAATAAAATTAATATTTTATTTATTTCTTCTATGTTGACCACCTAAATTAAATAATCTTTATTATTTAATTTCTCCTATCACCTCTTTTTTTGTGCCAATCTTATCTTCCACCTCAAGTCTTTATCTATCCATGTCTTTCTTTTCTCAATTAACCTCCACACTTGATTAAATTATTTTCTAATTTAATCTTGGCCCTTGATCATGATCCATATTCTAGCCATTCACTTAAATCTCATCTATAAAAGGAAACCTTTAAACCCTAATTAATTAAGAATTCATGCATTACTCATTTTTCATTCATTATCTCTATCAAGTCAAGCAAGCTAGTGTTTTAACATCTTAAGTAATCAAGATAGCATTCAAGCATAATTCTAAGGCATTCAAAAGAAAGATTCTTCATCTGTTGTTGCAACAATTCAAGATAAATCATCATGGAAAGTTTCTAATTGCATTGTTTCATGTTTCATGTTTCATTATCCTATTTCATTATTTTTGTTTAATTGCCTAAATGGGGTTTGACCAAGGCAAACCCCTAATCCCTAACAATCAACATTTTATCCTTCTTCTTTTGTGTGATTGCAGGTTAAGGTGCTTGGATGGATTGGACATGATTGAAGAATAGGTTTCAAACTTGTTGAAGTCATCTCCCTTTGCGGGTGATCCCACAATAGTGGTTTACAATTTTTGGCCAAACTGGACACTAAAATTATTATTTTTAACTAAATCTTCACATTTGGGCACCTATAGCAGCTAAACCGTGAGGAATTTGAAGATGATGCAAACTCGAGTCTCATCACATTTTGTCTGTAGATTCTAATTTTTTTTTTCAAAATTATTGGAATCAGATTGTACTTCTTTTTCCATCTCCCACGAAAACTGGTTTTTTTCAAAAAACAACATTTTAAAAAGTGACACACACTGTATAACGCATAAATTTTTTTTCCATGAAGGATAAAATTCTAATTCTTTTGAATTTAGATTTTTAACTCTGATATCTAGTGCTTCCACTTGGTTAGATATTTTTTATTGAATATTTTTTCTTTAATCAAGTTTCGAATTCAAACCAATTAGAATTCAGACATAGCATAACCATATAACGAGTAACTTTTTTTGTATATATCGAAATTCAATTTTATTTTTTTGTTGGATCAAGGATTCAATATCTGGTGCACTCATACTTTTCAATTTTTTTTTGATAATATACTATTTTTCCACATGTACAGAACATAGACCTTCATTTTTGGTGAAGAACCTATGTTTAATAAAACTAAAAAAACAAATACATAATAAAATCAAAACATATTAAAATTATATTCATTGGATAGCTCGTTCCAAGGACTATCTGATTCCATAAGGGTTTTTGAAGACTTCTCCATTTTCATCCTCAACCCGAGCTCTGAAGCGTAAAAAATAGACTTTTTTTGTGTCTCAAGAAGGGGATGAGAGGCAAGGGGGGTTCAAATGAACCCCTAGAGGTTCGCTCAAACCAAGGTTCGGCCGAACCATGGTTTGAGCGAACCTCTTCAAGGGGGATCGCTCAAACCCCCTTTGCTATGCATTTGTTTTGTTTTTTGGGGGCCAAAATTTAAAGGGGTTCGCTTGAACACTGGATTGAGCGAACCCCTAATGGGTTCAGTCGAACCAATAGGTTTGTACGAACCCCCAAAATCAGTTTTTTTGATTTGGGGTCTTTTTTGTACTTTTTCCTTCCTCACTTGAATTGTAAACCACTATTGTGGCTTCACACTTGGGCAAGGTGAAAATCTACACAAAAAATTCACTTACAGCCTCAAAATTCAAGATTTTAGAACTAGACAACTAGAGGAACAAAAAGAGCAAATCGAGAGCTACAAATTCCACTTCTAATGTTTTAGAAAAGGGAAAGTGGACTAAGTCACCAATAGTGGTGACTTAGTCCCAATATACTTATTTGTTAGAATTTTTTGAATATTTGGGCACCCATTTGGCTAAAATGGGCTCCAGAGTAGTTTACCTAATCTGGGACTAAGTCACCCAACTTGGCATAAGTGTCCTAGTTGGCTAAAAAGGTAGATTTTCTAGAATTTTTGAGGCCTTTTCAATCTTCATTCTATCCTTCATTAGTTTCTAGGTGCACAACTTCTATTCAACATCTTTATCTTACTATACATTACATTTAATCTATCATTTTGCATACATCACTATGTTTTCAAATGACTTGTATATCTTAGGTTTTAAATTTAATCTTTCTTTTATCAGTTTAGTGCATTTACACATTATATTTAGGAATATTGCATCCATCCTTGCATTGATTTTGAGTGTAGACATTACACATTTTGGGTCCATTTCTTTCCTTTTAGGTGAAAAACCCTAAAAGAGTTAGAGAACCCTTGGATACCAAAATCGGTGACCACACTTTGCTAGAAGACTGCCTATTAGACAACCAAATACTCAAAGGTGCCCATCTTTCAATGGTTTTTATTTTCCATGCAATAAATTTGGTCACAAGGCAATAGAGTGTAAAAGTAGAATAAACTAGTATGTTAGATCCTTCTCCGAACAATGTTTTGCATGCAATAAAGTTGTACATAGAGCTAGTGAATTGATAACTTAGATGATGAATTGGTTTAAGGGAGGAAAAACGAATCAATCTTTTGTTGGCTATTAATATGCATGTAATAAGTTTGGAGACAAAGAAAATTAGTGAAAATCAAGGTTTAATGGAGGTCAAACAAATTAGAAAAATGTTGTTTGCTACAATTGCAGCAAGCCTCGACACATTTCAAAAGTATGCAGAAGTAAAGGGGGAAACAACTTGCTTCAGTAAAGAAGAATGAACTAGTAAAGATAATTGACAAGAATGAGGTTTAGCAAGAAATGAACAATATATGAAAGAAAAAAGAAGAGTGAGTGGGTATGTGCAGGATCATGATGGGCCAAAAAGTGGTGATATGATGGGTATGTGTAGGGTATGTGGTTGATGACTTTTTTTTAACCCAAAATTGATGAAATAAAAGCGTTTTTAAAGGAGATCCTCAGCTTTCCAGCCAATATAAATTATGCTATACTTTGAATTTAATAAATTATTATTATTCATTTTCTATTTGAATTATGACTAAAGTCCTTATTGATACATAATTGATTGAAAAAAATCTATAGCTTTCAAATGGGATCACATTTTTGAATCCAAAACATGTGTCACATTCTATGCTTCGCATACTATAGGATTAAAAAAAATGAATTTCATGAAGTTTTGACCAAGTTAAGGTGGTATGACATACAAGTTTTTATATTTTTTAAAAGTTGTAATAAAAAATTCATAATTAATTATTTACTTGGAAAAAAATTACAAAAAAATATGCATCAAATTGGAACATGAATCCTCTACTTATATCTAAAATATTATAAAAAAAATATTATCATTTTATTGTGGTTAGGGTGGCTAGACAAACACCTATTTCTTATATTTTCCCTGAAATTTAAGTACTACTGCATTGAAATTTCAAATTTTCACCAATTAGAATTTTTGTTTTTTAAATAAACCTAGTAATTTAGAAACTACATTCAATTTTCTACAGATTCTATTCTTACATATTTTTAAAATAATATAGATAACCTATTCAAATTTTAATGTCAAGTTTCCTAACTCTAATTTTTCTGAATTTTTTGCCACTTAAGGGCCTGTTATTTCCATGATGGTCCTACACATACCCCAGTATGTTCATCAAGTGAGTTTGTGCCATCATCTGGTGAAGATAATCCATTTAGCAATTAGACCAAATGTGATCTTAGGGGGAGCATTAACAAAAAAATATTCAACCCCCTAGATATCTAGTATGTCAAACATTGGCACAAATATATGTTATAAAAAATGAATAAACAAGATCTTATGCAAAAGGAAATGGAAGAAAAGTTGTAGGAAATGATCATTTGTGCATGAAATTAGGGTTTTCTAGTGCAATAAAGAAGATTTTTTATCATATTTTTGAATTCTATCACATTTAATGCAAATTAGGACAGCTCGTTGATCTATAAAGTGGATTTGTAATATGTTTTTATCACTTGTGTATTTGAAGAAAGTGCAATGATTTGAAGCAATCTTGAGGCGATTTGAAGAGTTAGTTGAGAAAACCCTAATTTTGGTTCTTGTGAAAGAAAAAGGTATTTTACTCTTCTGTGCTATTGTGGGTTTGTGTGAATCTTCTTTCTGAAATCATTAGAGCTTGTTTTGGGAAAAAAATGGCTACCACTATAGTTGTAAATCTGTTAGAAAGACCTAGACCTTCCGACAAGAATTATTCCATGAAGGTATTCAAAGAAAACCCTCTGGGTGCCTTCTCTTTGATTCCTCATGGTGTCATGCCCACTAAAGACACTATCTAGAATGTACATTCATGTAAAGATTGAGGAACATAATCATAACAAATTGATAGATATGTGGCACAATGAGCTCACTTGGGATGATTTGTTGATAAAACCAGAATATGCAAATATTGTTGCGAAGAAGTTGGATCGGTGGAATCAATTTCCCAAATTTAGTTCCACTCTAGATGAAAAGTATGTTAAACCTGGTCTTAGCAGAATTCATGATAAGTTTTTTTGGACTGACATACCTCACCTAATAACCAAAGAAGTGATCAAGGTACTTATCGGAGTCTGTGATACCATACCGATATCGGTGTTGATGTCTATGAAAAATGAAGTGGTGATGGAACTCACTAGAGCAAAATTTGACAAAAGAACTTTTGGAACAAAACCTATTACCAATCTTTCTGTGAAGTATGCAGCTATAATGATCAAACACAAGATCTACTTCAAAATAGGGAAAATTTTGTGTCTGCTACAACTATATACACTGGATATGACATGGCAACAAATGGAGTATAATATGATCAGTGTGAACTTATTTGGTAGCAATTGTTTGAAAATATGAAGATGAAAAGGGAGAAGAAATATGCATTTAAGTTTGGTTCCCTGATTGTTTGTCTATTGTTCTACTTTCTTAGACAGCTTCCCAGAAGAGATGATGTGGTAATATGGGATACATAAAGGCCTATTGCACATAAAAATTTTGATTACATGCACAACTTGAGTGATCTAAAGAGTCGAGACAATGCTTTGACAACATTCTTTGCTATATTCATAAGCAACATGAATGAACGAGAAAGGATCCCAAGGGAAATTGTTGAAAAACACAAGGATAACATCATATTTCATGTCTCCACAGATGAGTGCATGATTGAAGTAGTTGAACCTCAAACTGTATGGATCCAACCATTTGGTTATGAAGTTACATAGGATGAAGCAAAAGGCTAAGTATAATTGTTATTGAAAATCCTAAAAGATTCCATTGAACCAAGAGTGGGAACATATGAAGAAAAATCTATGGAAGTTCGCATGAAGCATAGGATGCCTATGATAAGAAATAATGTAGATCAAATGTATAGAAAGGATGGCTTCATTGATGAACAGATTGGACAGAGAAGATCCAAAGGAGAGCAGATTACTGAAGATTCATCAGGACTAAGGAGATTCAACATGACTACTCCTTTAAAACAAACCGCAGTTCCTGCATTAGTGAAGGTAGAGCTCAGTGCTCTTGGTAAAGGAAAAGGGTGGACTCCTTCTAGTCCCTCAACAAGGTCTGGAAAAAGGAAAGTGACTACTTTGGTGGCACCATCTAAGAGAGGTAAGAAGGAAAAGACAACAAGGGAAAAGAACTTCAATATCACTGAAGAAGAAGAAAAAGTAGAGGAAGAAGAAAGAGATGGGGAAACTAGCAGCAAGAATGATGAAGAAAAAAGGTAGGTTGTGGAATCACAATGGTCCTCTACAGAATCCTCCGATGATGATGATGTATTAAAAGGCTTGTTATCCAGGAAAATAAGGTTCTAGCTAGTAATTCCTCAAGAACTTCTACAACTCCCCATAGTTCAAGGCGGTGTGGATTTGGACAACATATCTTCCATTCACAAATTGGTGTTAGGGGATGCATTGCATGCATCTAGAAGAAAGGAAATTATGGAAACACACCAAAAGGGGAAAAAACTCATTGATGATACCCTCAAAACTTTACAGGAGGCCACCCTCGGTACACTAATTGATAAATCTCACTCGGATAGAAAATTTGAAACTTCTATTGGAATCCTTTAAGGAATACTCCTCCAGATTTGGTTAGAAGATTGGGAAAGAATTTGAGGAGAAAATGGTAGAGAAAAGGCTTTCAAAACTTCATGAGAAGTGTGCTCTAGCACACACTAATGTGGAAAAGAGCTTGGAAGTTGTGGAAGCTTGCGAGTCCAAAGAAAGTACTATATTTGCTTATTGTATAAGGTGGCTGGATGCCATACAGAGTATCAAAGATTTCATGGACTCCATTGAGTCCCAGTTGACAACTATTTCAAGTACATACAATGCATCTAAAGATAGAGATAGGTCAACTAGGAATACTATGACTACTCACAGAGAAATTCTTTATTCTACAAAAGAAGAAGGAAGACATCATCAGAAGATTAGGTTAGCTAGGTGACCTTGTGAGAATGGAATACACTTTGGCGGCCAATGCTTTGAAAAATGCAAAAAAATTGGAAAAGATCAATCAGAATCCACGCACTCCGAATGATCCAGAAGAAATCATCATAGAGTTAGAATCTTTGAATAAAATGTTGATATCTACTAAGAAGAGTTGGGAGAATGGAAAGTCAACATGGCAAGGTATTCTCAAGGAACTTCAAGGCTCACCTTTCTCTGGGTAATACTTTTCTCAAGTTTACACATTGTTGAGACAAACTCCTAAGGGGGAGTTATATTTTTCTTATATCAATAGAATGTTCCATACCACCCTTGTATATATATATTCATATTTGTAGACTTCCCTTCATCCTTGATGTCAAAGGGGGGAGAATGTCATGAATAGAAAAAGGGAGAGTGTGTTACACATAGGAAGTTTATGCATTCTTTTGGCACATGTTACCATCAATGACAAAGGGAGAGATTGTTAGAAGAATGAAGAAGAACATCTCATTATGTAGCTTTTTTGTTTTCACTGATGTCACCATGTTTTATGAGTTATAATTGCATCACCATAAGTTCAAGCTTGATCCAATATTTTGAACTAGTGTGTAGAAATAGTCATTATCCTCTAGTATTTTGGTCCACATATACAACATAGATAAGATTTATCCCTGCAGTTCATCTATGATGTACACTTCATATATCTACATCTTCGTTCTTCATTGTAGATGGTTCTAATCTTTATATCAGAAGTTATGAATGACAAAAGGTTGATAGGCACAATGTTGATAGGTTGTAGCACATACTAGCATAGGCATTTTGTTCTGCAATCATCTGCTAATGAATATCATTCATTTTGGTTTTCAGAGATGGTTCTTGGTTGCTACAAGCTTGTAAATTCAAAATTTCATGTGTATAGGTGCTCATATGACAAGTTCACGTCATTTTGTTGTTGTATTTGTTATTAGGTCTATCCTTGGCTAACCTAATCCATAGTTGATGTTATAATGAATTAATTTTGTGTTGCAGATGTATTTGTGACCTATCTTAGGTCCATGCTGACATATTTTAGCGTACAACACGTACTTGAATTATTTTTTGAAAATTTTTGTACAAAATTGAAGCCAACAGTTAATCTTTTTTGTGAATGAGGGTTGCATCAAATTAGCCTGACCTAATTGATGCTTGCGAATTTGAGTTAGATATATAGACAATTTTTGAGATTGAGAGAGATAGATGAGTATGCAAAGATGAATCAAGGTGAATTCATATCTACTAGTATGCAAGTTTATTAGAAGAAGTGTGTAAAGTCAATTTATTGAGAATCAAAGGAATTGAATCAACACTTGTTGGGTGTAACTTTATTAGTTCATATTCTAGTTGTAAGCCATTTCTACATTGTATCTTTGCAGGCAATGAGCCTCCCATTTTTGGATAGTGAGTCCTGGCAGTGACCCACTATTTGCAATATCTTATAATTGGTTATATTACATCGTGAGCTAATCCTCACCATGGTTTTTCCCATTTTGGATTTTCCACGTTAAAATATTGGTGTTCATGTGTTGGGTGATTTTATGTTCTTCTAGTGCTCTTGCTCATTCTTACTATTATATGTATTGGAGTATTTGGATGGTGTATGTTCAATAAGTTTAAGAAGATATTGATTCACCCCCACTCTTAGTATCTTGGGTGTTCAAAATTTAGTTGGTATCATTGGTTATGTGATGAGAAGAGAAAGAAGGGTTGTGTGGTCACATGGTCAATTTTTTAAGAGGAACTTGGTACCAATTATGGAGATGACTTTATAGATAGCTAATTTTTCCAACTCACTTAATTAAAGAAAACAAGGATGGTCAAGGATTATATTCAGCAATTTCAAACCCTTTATCTTAGAGTATAGAATGTGATAAAATAAATTTGTAAGGAACTCTTTCTATGTGGTTTAAAGGATCACATAAAACATGAAGTACTCTTGTTCCAACCATAATCCTTATCATAAGAAATATTAATGGCAAGAAAAGTTGAGATGTTTTGGCTAGTACATGAAAAGGGGTTGTAAACATTAGTGAAAGGAGACCTCTTACACATTTGTTACCTCAACCTACTAGGTTGACTCCACAAAAAAATGAGGAGAAGAGAGAAAAATGGTTATGTTTCAAATGTGAGACAAAATATAGTCGAGGACATAAATAGAGTGAAAATAAATTGTTCTATGTTGAAGGTTTGATTGGGGAAGAAGAGGAGGAACCAATATTAAAGAATGATAGGGAGAAAGATGAGGAATAACATAGTTATAATTTAATCATTTCTTTCCATGCACTCTTTGGTTTTAATGCCCCACAAACTCTCAAGGTAATGGGTTTCTTCAAGAAGAAGAAAGTAACAATATTGATCAACTTAAGTACTACTCATAATTTCATCAAAACAATTTTTGTTGTACTCATCTAAACTATGTTATATATCCTACTCCAAAGTTTTAGATCTTTATTGTAGATGGTGGTACTATTAGTTGTTCTAGAAAGTGTCATGGCATTAAATTATCCATATGAGATTATAACCTTGATAGCTCAATGTATGTTATCTCGATAGGTGAAATAAATATTTTTGGGAGTACAATGGCTTACTAGTATGGGAAGAATCGAGAAGAACTTCCAAGAACTATTCATGATATTTCAATCAGAATGAAAGATAGTAGGGCTAAGTGGGTTGAAGGTAAATTCCTCACAAATAGTAAGTTCTCATCAAATGTAAAATTTTCTTAAGAGAGGAATTGATGGATTTGCATGACCCAAAATTATATTCATTTGAAGTCTCTCAATCTAATGCTCCCAACCATCTAGATTTACAAGCAATAATTGATCGTCAACCAAGGGTTTTTGAGATATCCCTAAAGGACTTCCTCCTAAGATGGATCATGATCATGACATACAACTAGTTCTATGGACCCAACCACCCAACAATATGACTTACAGGTACCCACACATACATAAAAATGAGACAAAAGATTATTGAGGAGATGTTAGAGGCAAGAATTATCAAGCATAATGAAAGTTATTACTCCTCACCTATGGTGATGGTGCATAAGAAGGATGAAAATTGGCACACGTGCCCAAAAAATAGAGTGCTCAACATGTAAAGACACCTAAAGACACCTCTACAACTTCAATATATAAATTGAATTTAAACACCAAAATTATTTGACTTGCACACAAATAATTTTTTTCCCCTTCCATTCATGTAACATAACACCCATCACATTACTCTACAATATGGAATAGGGACAAGAAGGGTCATAAGGTTTCTCTCATTCCCCATTGGTATTGTATATACCTATATACTCAATTTCATTATCAATACAACATAATATTGTAGCTGAAGAAAATTAGTAAAATCATGTAAACAATTTTTACAATGGTTAAATTTACATACCTCAATTATGAATTAGTGTGCACACCATTTACACAACTTGAACCTAGACTTAGGAATTTTTAGTGTTCAATGTTTGAATCTTGTCAATAACACTTTTTTTGGTGTTAAAATAAAATAGTATTAAACTTGTACATGATCAAAGTAATGATAGCTCTTATTGGAAAAAAATTAACTCAACTTCTAATCAAGTTTAGCCTCCCTATACCTTCTAAATTAAATAATAGTGTTTGGAAATCACACTACCTAGTAATTTCTAACATTACAAACATTATCATGAAGGTAGGAAGCTTATGTCTTGATGTAACAACTTATTCTTTTTTTAAGGTTGGCCTCTTTCTTTGTTTAAGGTGAGAACAAAAACCTTCAAAAAAAGTTAATTGATATAGCATAAAAAGAGCACTATTAATCCTATTTAAAAATATAAGAAATCATAAGTGAAAAGAATAACTATTTTAATCCATTATTCACATTGAGCCACATGCACAACCTTTAATTGATGGTGTTGATTTATGTATCATGGTAACATCAAATGCATCCAATTACTCATAACAAGTGTACAAGGCTTATCAACAAAACTTAAAGAGTTTACTATTAGTAAAAGTGAATTAGCCCTATAATATGAGCCATTAGGTACTAAAATTCTATTGAATGAATATTTCTACACTTGATTCTATACCTAAAAGCATCAATCATACTCATTTACATGGTTCATGTTCTATACACATGTCCCACATAATATGCATTACATTTAATACTGCATAAACAAACACCACGAGGCTTAGATTGGAACAAGATTGCATAGTTCATCAATTTAACTTGACTAACAAACTATAATAGAATCCACCAATGGTACACAAGGAATTGTAACTATTTTATGTAAGATGAGGTCTTACATAAAATTTATTGCACGCAAAAATATACCACCATATGGAAAAAAATAGGACTCATGAAGTTGAAGTACAAAACTAACAATTCCAATTGTGATGAGGTTAGGCTAAGAATATTGTTCATAGTCTAAAAATACTATTCAATACTTGAAAAATACTATTCACAACATGAAAAGACTACTCATCGCCAAAAAGTACTAGGGGAGACGACTCAATAGTTGTGCACCCTAAATTCACGCTTCTAATTATCCTACTTGAAAATTTCAAATCACTCTCAATTTTTTACAATAGCTTACTTGGCAAGTCCCCTGCTTATAGCTTTCGTTTCAGGGCCACATCAATAAATATGATGGCACATCGACATGTTTTTTGTCAAGATGTAGTTGACCAATACTTGCACATTCACATCATGGATAGTTGAGCACTGATGTGGCATCACATGATTGGTTGCTTTTTAAATCAAAGGAATACATTTTGTTTAATTATGGGTAGTCATGTCACAACTATTGATCCACTATAAATAAAAATATTGGACATTATATAAACAACTACTATCACAACTATTGAAACATGCTCAAGTAGTGGGTCCTCTCCCCTATTCATAGATAGAATGACTATTCACCACTATAAGGTAAGAACTACAGTAATGTAACCGAATTTTTTTTAAAATAAACTCGAAGAAACATTGGATACAAAACCAACTTCTAGTTTTCCTAGTTCGTTTACTTTAACGACTAAAAAATAAGCAATAACAGGTTCAGGGCAGAATTCGTACTATCACTTCTGATACCGAATCCAATCCCAAAACGTAGTGCTTATTTATTGAAATCAAACTTCGAATTGTATAACTTTAACAAATCTAACAAGAGACACATAATTCTCAAGTAGCTTGTTTGCAGGACGCTTTATCTTTGAGCAAATAAACAAAGTTGTCGATGTTTGATCGATAAATTTGGCAGTCGTTGCTTATCAAGACTTTACTAATCTCTTGAGCGTTA
>VDFB02193867.1:609921990-610003746 GCA_007258455.2 Sequoia sempervirens
AAACCCATGTCTTCAATTTTTCAAAATTGATTTTTGATTTTTACCTCGACACTTCCGGAGACCATAACTTTTGACTCGAGTGTCCGTTTGAGCTAAAATTTGACGGGTAGTTGCGTTTCGCGATAATGAGTGGATTTCTAACGGGTTTCTTTGAAATTTGTTGGAACCTATTTAGACCCATTTTCGGGGCCTCAAAGTTTCATCTTGACCCTCAAAATCCCAATTTAGTGTTTTTTTCTAGCATTTTGAAAAATTGTTTTCGCTCATAACTCAAAATGCATATCTCGAATTTGGGATGTTAGTTGGCAATTCATCCTATCTCACCAATGGGTATTTCTTGGAAAAAATTGGGACTCTCAACCATACGGCCATGAGATTTCCTAAAATGGCAAAATTTGACAATTTTTTAAACTTGCCAAAATTGAAAAAATCTGATTGTCAACACCTTACGCCCATTTAAACCTCAGAACTCGGTGTAGAATCAATCCAGTCATATCCTTCCATCATTCTACTCTTCGATCCAATCCTAATTTGAGCTTTCATCTTATCCCAATCTGAACTTAACCAAACCCCTAATCTGAGCTTTCCAAATCTTAAGATCCTTCTCCCCATCTCACATATCAATCTCCTCCTCATCTGTTCAATCTCGCACAAATCACCTAATCAAATCCTTGGTCTTGTCCCCAGTCTCGTTACTAGCCTTGACCCATCATCATCATCATCTATCAGTATCCTTCCCTATCCCTTTGGTGCTGTTTTGGGATGTATCCTTCCCTCATCAACAACACTTTCATCATCATCATCATCGGGAGGTATTCTTCCCTATCCCTTTGGTGTTGTTTTGGGATGTATCCTTCCCTCATCAACAACACTTTCATCATCATCATCGGGAGGTATTTTTCCCTATCATTTAGTGGTGTTTTGGGATGTATCCTGCCCTCATCAATACCACTCAGTGGGATGTATCATTCCCTATCCTCATGTTGTTTTGGGATCCTTAATTTCCCTCATTGACAACACTTCATCCATCATCAACCCATTTTGGCTTGTACCTTGACTGGGGCAACATCACCTTTTTTCCTCAAATCCATTTGTGCTTCATCCATCTCTTATCACTTACTCTCTTCCCCATCACCTTGCATCATCTTCCTCATCTCCCCTTGCATCACATCATCTATTTTGAGAGCACACACATGTTCTCTGTAACCCGCATGTCCTCTCGAGGGGGCATCAATCCCTACTCTTTCATCTTTACCCTCATCATCTTCCTTCCTAGTTACTTCTTTGAATGACTGGGGCATCTTTTCCAATCTAACCATCTTCTTCTAAGTTCTATGTTTTAATATTCTTTGAAATGATGTTACTTCGTAACACCATCTCAAAGAGGGGCAAAATGTAGACATCCAAATTTGGACACTTAATTTATCCATATTTATCACTTTTCGTCTAAACATCCTCTTATCCTAGTTAATTAAATAATATTACTATTATTTAATTAATATCTTTAATTCTGCCAAATCCCTAAGGTATTTAATTAATAATTAAATACCTTACCCTCCATCATTTTCATCTAATCCTAATCCATCTCCTAATTTCTTCATTAGGGATGTGCACATGCCTAATCCTTGATTAGGATGTGTCACATCCTCCAACTTTTGCAAGTTGGCTTCTAATCCTCATTTATCTTCTAATTGCTAATCAATTAAGCCTAATCATTCTCCAAAGAATTTTTAATTCCTTTTTATTCTTCTTAGATTCCCCTCTTTTATATGTGAATTTTTAATTCACATTCCATCCTTCCAAGGCTTCTAGAACCTTGGACTTGTCATAATCTCCACATGTGACCAACCTTGGACTTGTCACAATCTCCACATGTGACCAAGTCCCACCTTTTTGGAGCCCATCTTTTATCTTTTAGACTTTCCTAAGAATGTGAATTTTTAATTCACACTTATTTCCCCAACCACCTTTCCTTTTCCCATGTAGATTTTGAGGAATTCCAAAATTCCTCAAATGTCCCTTTCACTACCACTTGGGGACAAGGAATCCCTTTTTGTGGAAATCTCTTCACTCCCCAAGGTGCATGTCCTTTTTCCACCTCATGTGCCTTCTTGACAACTCATCTCCATCTCATATCCCTTGGCCACTTCACCCTCCACATGTCAAGATGTGAGGGCTTGTGGGTTCTCAACCCACCATAGCCCTTCATCTTGACCTTGTTGGATCAATCTTGACCATTGAATTCTCTAGAGAATTCAAGATCCTCTATAAATACCCCCTCCTCTAAGGAGCACACAACCAACCCAAGCAAGGGCCAATCAAAGAGGTATCAACAACAAGGGAGGTAAAAATTGTTTGTGTTTCATTTTGTTTACATTCATTTTCGTTGTATCACTCTTTTGGCTAATCTTGAGGTGTCTTTGGTATTCTATCACTTGCATTTTAAGTTATTTTGCACATTTAGAGCAGTAGAAATTCCAAGGTATCACACACAGTTTATCCAAAATATCTCCTTTTACAATCTTCTTAAAATTTTGATTGTATTTTATAGCAAAAATCTTTAAATACAGTCATATGGCCATCAAATTTAAGTTCTCATTTAAAAATAATATAATTAATAAGATGTTTATTAATATTAAAAATAGGGTGTTCGACCAAAAATTCTTGGAATGTTCGGTCGAACCCATTTAATAGGTTTTTTAAATTGCATGTAATGGTGGTTCGGTCGAACTAGGGTTCGACCGAACCCTAGCTCGACCGAACCTTCCCAAGATGTTCGACCGAACACATATTTGGTCGAACCCCTCTTTTTTCACCCTTGCTTCCTAAGGCACCAGAATTGTTGAAAATTTTGTGTTTCAAAGCTCGATTTCAGAATGAAAATGGAGATCTCAAAAACCCAACTAGTATCGGGTTCCCCTCAAAACGAGCTATCCAACGAATATAATTTTAGTATGTTTTGATTATATTATCTATCTATTTTTTAAGTTTTATTAAATATAGGTTTTCACTAAAAACAAAAACTCTCTGTTCTGCACAAATGGAAAAATAGAAGATTATCAAAAAAAATTAAAATATGAGTGCACCAGATATTGGAGTCCTTGATCTAACAAAAAAAAAAAAAAAAATTTCGATACATACAGTAAAAGTTATACGTTATACAGTCGCGCTATGTCTGAATTGTCATTTGATTGACTTCAAAACTTGATTAAAGAAAAAATATTCAATAAAAAACTATCTAACCAAGTGGAAGCACTAGATATCGGAGTTAGAAATCTAGATTTGAAAGAATTGGAATTTTATCCTTCCACGGAAAAAAGTTATGCATAATACGGTTATGCGTCACTTTTAAAAATGTCATTTTGGAAAAAACCAATTTTTGTGGGAGATGGAAAAAGAAGTGCAATCTGATTCCAAAAAAATTGAAAAAAATATTTTTAGAATCTACAGACAAAATATGACAAGACTCTAGTTTGCATCATCTTCAAATTCCTTACCGTTTAATCACTATAGGTGCCCGAATGTGGAGATTGTGTTAAAAAAAATATCAGTGTCCAGTTAGGCCAAAAAGTGTAAACCACTATTGTGGGATCACCTACACGTGGAATCGCTTCTAGCTACATTTAACTAGATAGATCCCTTAAGAGTCTAAATTGCAAAATGGCTGCAAACTTTAGCATGTTGTTAGTCAGATACCATAATGATTAGAATCTTCTTGTCTAATCCTATAGGATCATGTTGGGCCCCTCTACAAAAATCTCTCATTTTTCACTATCTCGGAGTGTTTTTCCCATGGTGGCAAATTTTCACTTGATGGAAAAAGTGTCAAATGTAAGTAGTGCAAAGTTGCAAAGTGGTGCAACTTTTGTTCTACAACTCGTGTGACCAAACATATTGTTCCAACGCATCTGAATAGGTATGTTTATACTAGGTATGGTCCTCTTTTTCACCCAAACATGCAGAATCACTCTAAGCTACATTCAACTAGATCAATCCCTTAAGAGTCCAAAGTGGAAAATGGCTGCAAACTTTAGCATGTTGTTACTCGGATACCATGATGCTTAGAAAATTCTCATTTGATCCTACAAGATTGTGTTGGGCCACTCTACAAAAAACTCTCATTTTTTTCTATCTCATAGTGGTTTTCCTATGGTGGCAAATTTTCACTTCATGGAAAAAGTGTCAAATGTAAGTGTTGTCACCTAGAAATGTACCCTATGCATTGAGATAAAAATTGAGCTTTCTAGAGACACAATGGGATCATTTTAAGGCTGTGGATCACCTAAAACTAAAATGAACCTCCAAAGAAGGAAGGTCGGCTTCCTTTGGGTATCACCTAAACTACTGATCTTGTAAGGAAAAGGGAGACAGAGAAACATAAAAATGGAAATTAAAACTAAGGTGATACACCTAAATGACAAGAACAATAAGATACTCGAGCTACACTTGAATACTAATGATAACCAATGGACTACACAACAAGATCCTGTAGATCACACATTCAAACAGGTTTGACATGCACATGCTTTCAAGAAGGAAAGGCAGATTTTCACAAACTAGAAGCTCATGTGCAGGATTAAATAAACATAGTTTGTAACCTACATGATACTACTTCTGCAAAGAAAGGCATGACATGAAATAAAAGCTATAAGGAAAGAGAATATTTCACTAAGTAGCTCAATGAATCACTTAAAAGAATGCACTATACTTGACAAGAATCGAAAGGCAGAATGATGGACCATCAATGGTAACCAAGGTAGATTTTGTATAATATGTTCCAAATTGAGTTACAGAATCCTGCTAGTATGAGAGAGGACTGCAAAAATGGTCACAGACTTTAGAAGAGCATACATCGTAACTCTTTTACAAAAAGGAAAAAATGCCTTATATACAAAGAGTAAGGTTGACCCCTTAGGGCTTACAAAATATCTGTCATAAAAAAAAATCTCCCTTCAGATCTTTACATTGAATTTAATACTGAACCCTGCGTGTCCATGTTGGTGAAGAGTCATCCCCGATAAGCCTTCTGATCTTTATGCAACTACCGTATTCATTTCTAATCTCGTGTCATCTTGGAACCACTTCGGCTGTACACCTTGAATGCTCTGAGCTTAGAACAGATACTCGTTGCATTCACATTTTGTTGACGTTCTTGATCCTGGTCAAGCTGCCATGGCTCACCTTAGCTCCCCCTGGTTGGTTGAGCGTATTCGATGCAGACTCTGTGGTGGTCAAAAACACTTTTTTAAAAAGAATTGCATCTCGGCGAGACACTGAAAGTGTCTTGCCGATGCGATTATATCATTCTGCAACTTATCGGCATGACATGTGACAGTCGACAAGAGCTCTTATCGAGCCAAAAAGGTCATACCGATATCGCCTCCATGGTTGCCAAGACAATTGTTATCAAAGAGACCTCTTGCCAAGCTCCCTCTTTAGTCAGAAAGACTCTCCTGAGTCAACAAGACATTTTACCGAAGGAAAAATATTACCCCGAGGCCCTTCATCTTCTATCGATGAGACACCTTGATGTCACCCCAATCGCATTTTACTCCACTGGGATCTTCATTTCTTTCAGCAAGACTCTGCTAGTCAGGAAGACTTCATAGCAAAGTCCCCCAGTCATACCAATATCTGCTTTTGTCACTGATACACCCTCCATTCACCGAGACCTCTTGTAGACTTCCTTTTCCTTTGGTGAACTCTTCATTCGGCAAGACACCCAGCGAGACCCTTTGCTATTAGGGAGACATTGGCCTATCGGCTAGACCTCCCACCGGGCTCCTTATCTTTTGGCGATGAGATACTTTCTCTTCGATCGGGGAGACATCGCCGGTCGCTGAGACTTTGGCCTGTTGGCTAGACATTATACCAAAGGCGCTTTGCTTTGGCGAGGGTCTTTCATTTCGGGAGGCTTCACTGGTCAGTGAGACCCTTGCCGATGATGCTTCCTATGTCGCCAAGACCCACCAGTGTCACCGAGACCTCTTAGAGAGCTCAAAATGCTACACCAAAGGCTCCTTCTACTTCACTAAGATTACTCCTCAGTGAGCTCCCTTTTATCGGCGAGACCCCCTTGGTTTGCCGGGACATCTTGTCGGTCTCTCTTTTACTCTTCGAGTTCATTCTGCATCGGCAAGACCCTTTGCATTGCTGAGACTATATGGCAAAGGCATCTCCTCTTGGAGATCTCCTTGTTGTCGGTGAGACATAAGAGTCGGGGAGACCTCTCTTCATCTTGAATGCTACGCCGAAGGCTCCCTATTGTTGGTGAGACACCACCGATTCGCTAAGACCACTTGTCAAAATACATCTCATGCCAAAACCTTATTGTTGTTGGGGAGACTTCACTGGTCACTGAGACTTCTCTCTGAATGCTTCATTACGCTGAAGGCCTTTTAAGTCAGGGAGACTTTGTGACTTCGATGAGACATTACACCGAGGGCACCAACCTTTTCTGAGAGCCTTTCCTTCTTGTCGCCAAAACATCCCGGATCACCGAGACATCTTGTAGAACTCAATCCTTACGCCGAGAGCCTTTAGAGTCGATGAGACCTTGTGACTTTGGTGAGACCCTTTGGTGAAGATCTCTTGCTTTTCCGACATCGCTTGACTTTGGTGAGACTTCTTCCGATCGGTAAGACCTCCTACCAAAACCCGCACACATACGCTGAAGGGATCCTACTTTGCTTTGTTGGCAAGACCCGATGCATTCGCTGAGACTTCTCTCCAAAGAAAAGAACTTCCGCCAAAATGAATATCATTTTTTCGCTGGGACAATGATCAATGTCTTACCGATAGGGACCTGTAGGTGAATCCCACTCACCCTGACATTCCTGGGGTCTTGGTGACTCTATCCTTAGAAGGTTTTCATGCCGAACCTGAACAAAGCAGGCTTCTTCACTGAGTTCCTTGTGACCTAGCATCAAGTTCATGATTTTTCCCTTGTGCAAATTTTTCATTTGGCCCCCTCGAACCTCAGTCACATGATTCTTCCTGATTGAGCCTGAGGGTGAAAATTAGGTAATGGCAAGCAATGCAAAGTTGCAAAATTTTACAACTTTCGTTCTACAAATCTTGTGACCAAAGCAGTGTAAAGTTGCAAAGTGTCCTCTTTTGCACCCAATCATGTGAAATCGCTTCGAGCTATGATCAGATCGATCCCTTAAGAGTCCAAAGTGAAAAATGGTTACTTTAGCATGTTGTTACTCAGATACTGTGATGTTTAGAAACTTCTCGTCTAATCCTATAGGAGCACATTGGGCCCCTCTAAAAAACCTCTCTTGGTTTTTGCTATCTCAAAGTGGTTTTCTCGCGATGGTAGATTTTCACTTGGGGAAAAATTTGTCAAATGCAAGTAGTTGAAAGTTGCAGAGTGGTGCAACTTTCATTCTGCAACTCGTGTGAGCAAACAAACTATTCAAACGCATTTAGATGGGTATGTTTACACTAGTCATGGTCCTATTTTGCATCCAAACACACGGAATTGTTGCGAGCTATGTTAAACCTGCTTAATCCCTTAAGGCTCCAAAGTGCAAAAGGAAAGAAAACTTTGACGGGATATTACTCAAAAACCGTGATGCTTTAAAACTTTCCATATAAGCCTACAAGATCACATTGGACCCCTCTACAACAACCTCTCTTGGTTTTTGTTAGTTCAGATTCATTTTCCTGTGGTGTCTGCTTTTCCCTTGATGGAAAAAGTGTCAAATGAAAGCAGTGTAAAGTTGCAAAGTGGTGCAACTTTCATTTCGCAATTCGTGTGATAAAGAAAACTGCTCCAACAAATCCTAATAGGTAGGTTTACCCTAGGCATGGTCCTCCTTCACACCCAAACACGCGAAATTGTTCTGAGCTATGTTCAACCGGCTTGATCCCTTATAATGGCATGCAAAACAATCGAAAAGAGAAACATACACATGATGGTTGAGAAGTTTGAGTATTCCACACAAAAAGTGTATGATCATTGGTGCAAAGAACCTTATTCCTTCATTTGATGAAGAAGGTCTAGTTCAATGGTTTTAGTCATTATAATGTCAAATAAGGCCATGATAGGCCATTTTGTAATCTTGCTTTTAGTTTTGAGTTAGTGTGGGGTCATTTGAGTCAATTATGTAAGTATGATAGGGAGTACGAATAAGAAAATAGAATTGGTAAAGGAATTGGAAGAGATTACTAACACTGCCCCTGTTCAAAATTTAGAATTTAGGCCTTAAAAGCAAGGCTAGATGAGGTGAAAAGAAGAAACTGCTTGGGAATAAGTTAGAATAGGTTGGAAATAGGGTGAGGTTATGGAGTTTGATCTATTCAAATGGTTTGCAAGGAAAAGGGAGGTAAAAATTATGTTATGGTATGATGCCCTACTTGGGAAAAGAGGGGTTTTGAATGAAAAAGAGAGGTTTGAGGGAGTAAAAGTGGGTAAAGTCAAGGAGAAACATAATTTGGTGGTCAATTAATTTTGTATAGGCAGAATGAAGATTGTTGGTCCAAAAGGTTTTGAGGTTGTATGACATTTGGATATGGGGTTTTCAATAAACCCTAATGAAAAATGAGAAAAGTGAGGGTTTAGAGGATAGTGGGGTTAGAGGGCCAATCACACCCTAAAAATTATGGATTTTGTGGATTTGTAGACTGGTAAATGTTGCCCAATGGTGTTTTGCAATTGGAAGAGTGATTGAGAGGGTGTTGCTTTATTAAATAGACCTATTCAGGGGTCTAGGACAACATTGAGTCCATTTCTTATTTGTATTATAAATTATAACTTGCTTTCTCCCAAGTCCATTTCCTATACAAGAAATAATATTGCAAAAATTTGAAATATAAATCTTTCAATGTGTTTATATTGCTGACAGATCAAGAACATAACAATTCATTTTGCACTATTAAGATTATGTTACATGAAAATGTTTAAAAACTAATCAAGATAAATGTTTGTATGATAATGTGTCAAGAAGTTAACTACTTCATCTACTTTGAATATTATGTTTTGCAAATGTTGTGAAGATTATGTATCTTTTGCTTAATTGAGTTGTTCCAATCAAAGGATTAAATATATTGGAATCTTTTTATGAATCATTGCATGGAATACCAATTGAAAACATATTTTTTCTTTTACATAAAGTTGTTTAGCATCAATCAATTAATATACAAGACAAACCATAAAGGACAACAATGTTCAATGCTAGGGCTAACCAATTAATAAGTACATACACGTGAATAAGTCAAGAATTTACATGTGAAAAAGAGAAGCACAATTACTCAAAAACACATAAGCCTTGAAGTGTACACACGAATACATAGAATACACAAATTAATACAAAGTAATGCACGAATACAAGGTATACGCATGAAAACATGTAAGTCGCAAAGTACACATTGGAAAACACATAAGTCAAAGTATACACATAAGTTGTAAAGTATACACTTGAATACACATAACCCATATCTATTGAACCATGAATTTATAATGCAAATATGGGCACCATCGATAAAAATATTTTTTATTAACCAAATATCCATGTACACATACATCAATATATGAAGATATAATTATAAAATATAGGTACAAAATAGCCATATAGGCTTATGAGAATGCCATATAGGCATACAATGTCAAATATATCCAATACAAAATATGTACAAAACTATTGTGTAGGCATACAACAAAGGGCTCTAGAATCAAAAGTCATTACTCTCCATGCTTTGGAAATAAATTATTTCCCTTTGTTTGTCAATCAGATGGTGATAGGTTTGTCACTCGTTTGTGCTACACTCATGGATTTCTCCTACTGCTCCTCCTAGTGTTTAGTTCTTGGTGAATTTTTAACTGTTACAATAAGAAGTAAAGGCATTAATATATAGAAATTGCATTATAAAAAATGATATATATAATAAAATAATCACTTATTTCCATCTCATGATCACTCTCGATGAGGGAAATATTCACATGCCCATGTTGAGGCGTGCTCAAGCCCTGTATAAACCATCCAAATATAAATTAAACTACCAATCAATAATGGTTTTCTTTATCACTAACATCTATAACAATGAATATAAATTGAAATTTACTAATTTTCCTCATACCTCCCCTATCAGAGCCATCAAGGATTCTATAGAAAATGTAACACTGATCTCCATTTCCCTAGTCACATTCAGTGGTGTTTCCACTTGTAACATCTGAAAATAAAACAACAAATTATTCAATCACAAAAACTACAATAGCGATCCACATCATGACTTATAATGTATGAGATAATGAACAAAATTTTGAGTACTTATTAGACTATATATTTCTGACTATCATGCTTACTATTTCCCCTATTCATATCTTGTTCAAAAGCACATGTTTTTAGGCTTTTACCCATAGTGGCAAGTTGGTGAACCATTTGATAAAATTATTTTGTAGACATGTACAATAACTGTGGTGGCATAGAGAAGGTAGTGAACTGTTTAAAAATATACCTAAAAGAAATGGGGTCTCGTGGTGATGGAATGCTATTACAAACAAATGCACATCATGGCATTTCATCACCATAAGAATCTTTTTCTTTTAGCCATTTTTTCAAACAATTAATTTCCTTCTCTATGGTATTATTGCTTACTATTATGCTTTGATAAAAAAAATTCCAAGCAACCATATTTTGTTGGAAATCACCTATTTCAGGCTTTTAGCCATAGCAACAAGGAAGTGAGTAGTTTGATAAAATGCTTTGGTACACATGTATGGAAAATTTGGTATCATAGAAAAGGTGGTGAGTTGTTTAAAGAAATGCCTTGAAGAAATGTGGTCTCATGGTGATGGAATGGCATTCCATCACCCTGAGACTACATTTCTTCGAGGCATTTTTCAAACTACTAACTTCCATGTCTATTCTATTGCTTACTATTATGCTTTGATGGATTTTTTCCAAGCATCCATAGTTTGTTGGAAAGCACCTTTTTTGAGGTTTTAGCCATAGTAGTGAGGAAATGTACTTTTTGATAAAATGCTTTGGTAGAATTTATGTATGGAAAATGTGGTAGCATAGAAAAGGTGATGAGTTTTTGAAAAGTTCCTAAAAGAAATTGGTTCTCATGGTGATGGACATCACCATGAGACCGCATTTCTTTAAGGAATTTTTTCAAAAAACTTATTGCCTTTTCTATGTTATTACTTACAATTATTCTTTCATATATTCCTTCCAAGCATCCATAGCATAGACAAGGCATTAAACTATTTGAAAATATGTCGACTAGTAAAAAGTGGTCTCGTGGAATACCATGACAAGCAAATACAATTGGAAGTTGCTCCTAGACTTATTACTTATGCTATGTGAGGTAATTGCATCACTGCTTACATGTTGACTTTCTAAACAACTATATTGTAGTTGAAATTTTGTCATCTATAAACATATAGTTATTAGTTATGGAATGTTAAGTAATTATTTGAGTTTGAATAATGTGCAATGCAACATAATCAATGATATGAATATAAACTACACAAATATATTAAATATAATTCATTAGTTAAACTCTTTATTCTTTTATTTGCATGTAGGTTTGAGTAAATCCACTAGCACTGGGAGGTGTTCTCTCGAAACCTTTGATAAAATTTTGTTCAACATCCAAAATCACATATTAAAATACAATTCATAAAACAATGCTATTAACATGTAATAAATTTATAATTGTTTACTAGTTACATACCCCACCAATAGGTGTACTGCAAAAATAAGTAGGTGGAGGGCCGGTGTATCCAGTCTCAACACTATGACACTGCAATTTTAATAAAATCATAAAACTAAATTAGTTAATCTTTCATTTCAAAATCAAAATTTAATAAATTAAATTCATTGAACATGCTAACTTTGACCTGAGTATCAATGCCATACGCCTCATGCAAAATTTTGGCTGCCATCTCCATCTCCATAGTTGCAGACAGATCTTGCATAGTAGCCTCCTGAGTGTTCATGGGGTCATATGAACAAGTTGCCCTGCAAGATTGACACACATGTTTTCAAAGCCTACGACTCAAAGACTCCCCTGGATGGTGTTGTAGAATAGGGATAGTATGTTGGATGACACTATGGGTCAAAGAGTTGATCACCTACAATTTCTCTATGTCAACACTCTCCTTTGCAATGGAAGGCATAACAATGTGCTCATGAGGCATCCTAGCGAGAACTCATCTCCCTTGTCGCGTAGGATCCAACAGCGCACTAGTATATCTTGAACCAACCCCCCGCCTCTCCCCTGGAGGTCCTTCATTTCAAAATAATTTGAGATTTTGTTCACTATGAATTCATTTTCTAGTTTCCTAAGGAAATATTGGGGGACTTTACAATTGTTGCATAGTGGGTAATCAAAATCCAAGTACCACCTATCATAAACATATCTTCTAATCTGTTGGTGGTGGCACCAATGAATAGGAAACCTCTTCGCATTGAGGGTAAGATTTTGATTTGTGTGTGGGTTAGTGAATAATGAGCACAAATCACCTTTTGTAATTTTTAAATCCTTTACATCTTTATATGATAGTTTATCTGTGTAATAGGCCCTAGTCGCCTGCCTCCTATCTTGCCATCCAATTATTTGTTTGCTAATTGAATCTACATTTTTTAACATATCTTTCAATGAACTTGCTAGGGTCATTCTTTCCACGGTTGAACCATTTGGATCACTCAATCTACTGATTAA
Organism: Sequoia sempervirens; assembly: GCA_007258455.2. NCBI lineage: Eukaryota > Viridiplantae > Streptophyta > Pinopsida > Cupressales > Cupressaceae > Sequoia > Sequoia sempervirens. The sequence continues at coordinate 609,934,666 of VDFB02193867.1, forward strand.
ATCCTCAATTTGTTTTTTGTTCTCAATTTCACTCATTGAATTTTGTTGAGTGCTAGGAGGTTGTTGAGTGATTGATGAAAGAGGCTGTTGTTGAGGTTGATTTTCTTGTTGAGGATTTTGTTCTTGAGGATTTTGAGGGTTTGTAGGTTCATTAGAATCTCCTACAAATTCAAAAAAAAAAAATCTAATACAACCTAAAACTAACAAATTCAAAACAAAAAGAAAACAATCCTTACCTCTCACACCTCCTCCTCCTCGTGGCGCCATCCTTGTGATGAAATAGAAATTGTTGATGAATTATTTTGTTGAATACCTCCTCTTAGAATGCGAGCACGAAAAATGGGGGTTTTGGCCACATGCACAACAAAAAACATAGTCGAAATGCAAGAATGAATGTGTTTCACGTTTTTCTTTTCTTTTAACACATTTTAACGCAGGCACATTATAACACGAGCTTTATAATGTGCTCACGTTGTGGGATCATTGTGGTCGATCCTCAGGCTTGGCACACCAAGCCATGATGTGAGTGCACTATAACATGCTCATGTTATGACTTTTCAAAACTTTTTTAAAAAAGTGGCCACAAATTTGCTACCCATCTCCATGCCCCTGCCCATTGGTTTAATAATAAATATATATAATGAAGGGTTTTGAAACAAGTTTTATCTAGTACTATGATGTTTACTTATAACATTATTGATTCTTTTACAAGAGAGTTATTTTTACTTTATTAGATAAAATATGTACAAACACAATCAATATATATTTAAATATAATTATTATAAAATCTTCTAAGTAAACAAAAATATATATAAAATGACTTTTAAGTAAATAAAAAACTTAAACAATTCTTAGATAGCTTTAGCATTTAAAAAGAAATAATTGTTTTTCAATTTTATCTATGGTCAACGACATATAAAATAACTCTTAAGTAAATAAAAAATTAAATAATTTTTAGATAGTTTTAATTTATAAATATTTAATTGTGTTTCAATTTTATATATGATGAATGACACTTTGTGTATTATTTATTTAGAGTTTGAGAGGTACAAGTATGGTTATAATTTAATGGAACAAATCATTATTGTTTAATTTTTTTAATTTAATAAAATTCAAATATTTTTTGAATGAAGAAAAGAGAAAGAAAATGGTATTAAATTTGAATATTATAAAACTTTTTATGATGCATGTTCATTAACATGGATTAGAGAAATATTTTTTCCATTAAATGTTTTTATGAATTATAATATTTTGAAAATTGTTTATATTTTTATGTTATTATATTTCATTTAAGAATTATTTTTTCAAAAATCATTTTAATAAGTGGTATTGGAATTAGTTTTGTTGTAATATATTAGAAATTAGAGTTCATACTAATCGATTACAAGTACTACCAAAATTTATTTTGTTATTTTATTTTCTTGAGAGTTTTTTATAAGATTTATTTGAAATTAAAAAAATAATTATAAATAGAAATAACTCTTGACTAAATCAAATAAAAAATTCTTAAATAGTTATAAAGTAAAAAAATAAATCTTAGATAAATAAAAAAATATCAAATACTAAATAAAGTAGTATATACATTATTATATCACATACTTAAAAAAAGACCGATAGTAATAAATAGATCTTTATCTCTAATTATGCCAAAAGGCATACCAGTGCTGCGAGATTCTATCGGTCAACATTTTTATTTGTTGCGACATTCTATTGGTCAACATTTTTATTTGTTGCTTTAATTTTGACGTGTGCTTTTCCCATCATGGAGTAATATCAAACCTAGGACTTAAATTTGATGGTCGCCCCTGCCTGTCAAGCAATTTTTTGTGACAGTCATTTATTTGAAGTTGCCTTTCAAATATTAAAGGTAATCTATTTTAAGAAAAATATATGTAGATTGAAGAAACATATATAAGAATAATTACATAGAAAATTTGATAGTTTAACTAAAAATTTTCCTTTCAAATGATACAGTCTTCCTAAAATTTTAATTGTATTTTACAGCTAAAATGACAAAATACGACCATACGCCCATCAAATTTAAGCCTCGATCAAACCGCCTTTACTTACCACTGGCAAATAAGATTCATATTTGGTCTCCTAAATCGTGTATGAAAAAATAATCTAAAATGCTTAAACCCTAGAAGACACGAAATGGCTACAACCTGTAAGGCAGAGGGCACTAGAGTTAAGGTGAAAATGGTGAAAGGTTCATCAAGTATAGAGTTGCAGGGCGTAGAGCATTTTCATCAGCGGGTGGTACTATCTTCCTTGTCTGGCACTACTTTGCATATTCAACATATTTGTGTTGATGATGCATCCCCTGGCTTATGAAATTGTGAGGTTTCCTTTCTCTGTCTTATGGAGAAAATTAGTGATTGTTGTGTTGTAGAGATCAACAAAATGGGTAATAATCTTATCTCGTCAATTTTAACTTTATGCATATACCAGATTCAGCTACTTACCAAGTGTTTGTAGGGACAAAGGTAAGATATAAGCTCGGTGTAGTTGTTGGTGGAAAACATTTTGACATGCACTCTACCCATCATGGAGTAATATCGAAATGCCTCCACTGATCACCGCCTCACTTTTGAATAAGAGTTCAATTTAGTTGTGTAGAGAAGCTGCAATTGCTCTTGCAAAATATAGGTGCAAAGAAAATTATCTACATATGGAACGCTATAAGTCAATCATAGAGACTGGTGCAGCTCCATTTCTATAAAGTATTAAACATAGCAAATCAGGTTATAGTGTTTGATGCTTTGCAAATATATAAAAATGTATGACGTGTGCCCATGTGAAAATTATATTGCACTTACTAATTATTAATCTCCTATCTATATAGATTATTTGACTATGGAAAATTAATTCACAACAAATATTGAAAAATAACACAACTGCAACTTCACAAATAAAACCACAAGAAAATATGCAAAATAATGAACACAATATTTTTGAACAAATTGTCCCTAGAAAAACCACAAAGGGAAAACCAGTACTATAGATGAGGAATTTTATTAAACTTCAATAAATTAAGAGATACATAAATTGCTTGCCTCTTACTGGTAGAGCTCCGACAATATTCTTCTTCGGAAATTCTTCCCTCAATTTCTCCTGCTGAAATTCCACTATTGTTGTCTCCAATGCTATCACTGCACCCTTGCTATTACTAAAAAACTATTTGCTATCACCGCAAATACTTCTCAAGTGTGTGTTCTCCAAATACTCATTTATCCCCTTTTATACTCTCATTGAAAAACCAATGTCCATAATTTAATCTCAATCAATGGATGAGATTAATTAGACTCTAACAAAACTTAACTAACTAGATTCTAGAAGTCTCTAAAGGAATCAATTAATTAATAATTAATTATTTGGACTCTAACTAACTCCTTTCTAGAAGTCTCCAAAAAAATTAATTAATTAATTAAATATTTCTTGGGTTTGGAGACACCTGTCCAAGCTACATAAATTAACACTCCCTCTTAGCGAGGAAGGTTTTCTACATGACACCCAACTTATCTCTAAAGAAGATGAATTTCACCTTCTCCAATGCCTTTGTAAAAATCTATGCTACATGTTGATCTGTAGGTATATATTTTAGGGGAACAATCCCCCACTATACATAATCCCTAATGAAATTATACTTGATGTCTATATGCTTAGACCTATCATGAAACACTGGACTCTTAAACAATTTGATGCAACTCCAATTGTCGCAGTGTATTACCATAATCTCAGCCCTCTAACCAAACAAGGCCACCAACAATTTCTAAAGTCATATTGCCTCTATAGAACTCAAAGCCACATACTTCTACTTCCTGTTGTACCAAGAGACAACTCCTTATCCCAAACTGAAGCAACACCCTGAAGTGTTTTTCCTGTCTATTGTACTACTTGCCCAATCTGCATTAGTGTAGCCTATCAACCTGATACCATCACTTTGAGAATATTTGATCCCATACTTGATTGTACCATGCAAATACCAAAACACTTGCTTTGTCATTGTCCAATGCACTCTCTTTGGCTCAACCATGAACTGACTAAGAGATTTTACTGCAAAGGATATATCTAGCTTGGTGTTGACCAAATACATGAGAAATCCAATCAACTACCTATATAAGGTGGGGTCTACATCCTTCTTCTTGGATGTGTCTACCTTCTTCAAATTCATGATCATAGGAGTAGACATGGCTCTGCAATCCTCCATCTCAAGCCTCCTCACGATTTTGATGTATTATTTCCCTTGTCCAAGGAAAATCTCTCCATCTATCTACCATACCTCCATGCCTAGAAAGTAATGCATAAGCCCCAAATCCTTCATCTTGAACTCTGTTGTAAGGTCCATCTTGTACTCCTCTATGAGCCCTAGTGATCCTGTTAAAAACAAGTCATCCACATATAGAACAAGAATGAGAACCTCATCCCCAACCACTAAGTAGTAGAGGTTAGTATCCACTTCACTCTTCACAAAGCCCATTCCCTGCAAGTATCTATCAATGTGCTTATACCACGCCCTAGGAACCTGCTTGAGTCTATACAAAGCTCTCTTCAATTCGCACACGTGGATTTCACTGTTGTGTGCTATAAATCCCTCTGGTTGTTCTATGTATACCTCCTCTACCAATTCACCATTAAGAAACATCATCTTGACATCCATCTAATGGATCTTCCATCCCATCTGTGCTACAAATGAGATCACGACTTGTATAGAAGTATACCTAGCAACTAGAGCAAATGTCTCCTCATAGTCTATTCTCTCCTTCTAAGAGAACCCCTTGGCCATGAACCTTGCCTTGTATTTCTCAATACTACCATCTGCACCATGCTTAATCTTATAGATCTAGCGTGATCCAACAACTACCCTATTTATCAGTCTAGGCACAACCTCCCACACATCATTTTGCACTATTGAGGTATATTCCTCAACCATCGCATCTCGCCACACCTGCTACTATGCAGCCTCCTGATAGTTGGAAGTCTCACTATCTACCAACTAACTAACTAATGCCATATATTCATTATACCTAGCTGGTTGTCTCTGTTGTCTACTACTCATCCTAGGAGCTCCCACAAACTCTTGAGTATCCCTATGTGTCTGTTGGTTCCTGCTGCCAACTGTAGAGGATGAAGTATCAACCTCCATGTCTTCCTAATGCATCTCTTTGATTAGTTGCATATGTTGCTCCATACTTTGCGAACTCTCAGCACCTGAACTTGTGCTTGTACTAGTAACTATACTCGAGCTTTGTTGCCCCTGATCTGGTTGCACAATCCTTGGAGCTTCTGTTGGCTACTCACTATGATCATCTACTACCAAATCTCTAGACCTCCTAAATTCCTTTTCCTCCATGAACGTGACATCACGCCTAACTATAATCCTCTTGGCCCCTAGAATAAATATCTGATATTCCTTTGAGGTTTCACTGTACCCAACAAAGTACCTTATCTTTGCAATTTGATCTAACTTGGAATGTGTAGGCCTTAGAATGTGACAATATGCCAAACTCCCAAATATTCTGAAGTGGCTGACATCTAGCTTCCTCCCTGAGAATGCCTCCTTTGGTGTCATCTTTCCCAATACCTTATGTAGAACCCTATTTTGTATGTATATTGTTGTATTGCATGCCTCTGTCCATAAGTAACATGGCATATCCTTATCATACAACATTTGATATAGATCGATTCTTCCTCTAAGCAACCCCATTTTGCTGTGGGTTGTAAGGAATAGTCCATTCTCTCTTGATTCCTTCCCTACTACAGAACTCTTGGAACTCTTTCCCTTTGTGCTCACCTTTATTGTCTGACTAAAGAACCTTTATCTTTTTTCCTGTCGAATTCTCCACAAGAGCTTTGAACTCTTGGAAGCAACTGAAGACCTCATCCTTGGTCTTTAAGAAGTATATCCAAGTTTTCCTAGAGAAATCATCAAAAAAAGTAACAAAGTACTCGTATCCTCTAAGAGATTTTGTCAACATTGGTCCACATATTTCTGAATGTACTAGATCAAGAACACCCTTGGATCTAGTGTCACTCCTTGGAAAAGTTTCTTTTGCAAACTTCCCCAATACACATCCCTTACATACATCATCATGCTCTTTGCTCACCTTTCGAGCACCTATCATTGTCTCACGAAGCAATTTAAGTGCTCCATCATGTATATGGCCCATCCTCCTATACCATAGCTCTCCTTGATCTCTAGAATTACTATTTCTCATTAGTGTCCTATGAGTATCAAAATGCAACCTATAAAGTTGATCGCTCCTAACACCAATAGGTATGGGTGATTTCCAATCCTTTTGCATGATTACCACATTTTCCCCTCTAAAGAGTACATTGTAACCTTTATCCTGAAGCACAGATACATAAATCAGATTCATACCCAAGTCTTAACACATGCAACACATCATAAATGGGAATCAACTTGCCATTCTCCCTCTAAAATAGAAAATTCTCTTTTCCAACTGGATTGAGTTTTGACATGTTCCCCATAGAAATCTGGATTTTGATATCCTCCTTATAACTGGAGAAGTACTCTCTAACTCCTATCATATGAAATGATGTCCCACTGTCTATATACCAAACACCTTGTGAGGTTCAGCTAACTATACAAGATATGAGTGCAAACTCATCCTCCATTCTACTAGAGAGCTCATCTGCACTTGTTGAAGCTATTGTCTACTTCTTTCCTTTCTTTTTGTTCTTCTTCCTTGGCAGACAATTGTTGACATAGTGGCCAAACTCATGACAGCCATAGCACTTGATCTTAGACAAGTCCTTCTTCTCATTTTATGGATTTGATTCTTTGCTAAACCCCTTCTACACCTTCCCTTTTCCTATTAAGGAAATGTTTTCCTGCTTTTCCTCACTTTTCTAACTCTTATTGTTGGTTCCACTAACAACACTTAGTCTAAGCTCCTCTTGAATGAAGTCACTCCATAGTCGATCCCAACTCAATAAGGTGTCTCATCCATTGATAACATGAAAAAATACATCCCACTAATTAGTAGACCCATTTAGGGCTATTTGTACTAGCTCATTATCATCTAGTTTATCTTCAACAGCTGCCAACTCATCCTTGACAAGTCTGAGTCTAGTGAGGTAACTTGTAACGTCTTCTCCCTTGTTCATCCAAGTATTTCTCAACTTTTATCTGAGAATTAGTTTTTGATTATTGGTAGCATTCTAATACAGATTCAAAATGGCATCCCACATCTTCTTCATTGTATTTAAATCTGTGATATGCAGAACAATATGGTCCTTGACATCGTCAAGAATCAACCTCCTCGCCTTGGCATCTTCCTTCTTATATGTTAAGAGTTGTGCTGGATCTGTAGGTATAGCTACAACACTGGTCACATATTCCTTGATACCATTCTCTTCCAACAATAAAGAAATTTTGGCTTTCCAGACACCAAAATTTGAGGCTCCATCCAATTTGTCCTAATCTCTTAAACTTGTCGAGACCATCTCAAAAAATAAATTAATAATAATAATAATTCTGAAGAGGTAGAATTGGGTTTTATAAACCTTTGATTTTTCCTTCCTATGTCTGCATTGAGCATTTTCTTCCCCTAGATCAGCTCTGATACCATGCAAAAATTCTATTGCAATTACTGATTATTAATCTCCTATCTATATAGATTATTTAACTACGAAAAATTAATTCACAACAAATATTGAAAAATAACACAAGTGCTACTTCACAAATAAAACAACAGGAAAATAGTCAAAATAATGAACACAATATTTTGGGACAAATTGTCTCTAGAAAAACCCTGAAGGGTAAACCAATACTACAGATGAGGAATTTTATTAAACTTCAACAAATTAAGAGATACATAAACTGTTTGCCTCTTACTGGCAGAGCTCCAACAATATTCTTCTCTGGAAATTCTTCCCTTAATTTCTCTTACTGAAATTCCACTACTGATGTCTCCAACGCTATCACTACACCCTTGCTATCACTACAAAACTATTTGCTATCGCTACAAAATTATTTGCTATCACTACAAGTACTTCTCAAGTGTGTGTTCTCCAAAGGCCCATTGATCCCTTTTTATACTCTCCTCATTGAAAAACCAATGGCCATGATTTAATCTCAATCAATGGTTGAGATTAATTAGACTCTAACAAACCCTAACTAACTAGCTTCTAGAAGCCTATAGAGGAATCAATTAATTAATAATTAATTATCTCGACTCTAACTAACTCCTTTCTAGAAGTCTCTAGAAAAATTAATCAATTAATTAAATATTTCTTGAGTTTGGAGACCCCTGTCCAAGCTACATAAATTAATAGCCCATGTATATAAAAACGTCTGACGTGTAGAGAAACTTGTCGAGGGAAGATTATTTCATGAAATATTCCACTACCTCCACTGCCTAAGTGTTGTTTAAATGTTTGGTTTTATTAGCTCAGCTCTTTGTCAAGAGCAGAGATTGGAAGAGGCGAAGATGACCCATGTATCATTGCAAGCCAAAGGGATTTTTCGCAGTACGAGAGAGCTGTTATGGAATCCATGGATAAGAAAGGCCCATCTAGGGTTGTAGGCGATTTAACGTGGAGGGGGGAAAATTGAATTCGAGATCAGAAGCCACAAACATCTTGTGCAAGTCAAGGTAATCTGCAAGCGAGGAGGATATAATTTTTTATGGGGCAATTTACGATGGAGTTTTGGGGTAAGCCTTCGGCTATTATGCGAAAGGCATCATTTTCACTCTCTTTAGTCTAATATATTATTCCTTAAAGAATATATGGAGTTTCCAGATTCCTTTATTCATGCTTTGAAATAAATTACTCCGAAATGCCTACTAAACTTCTACCGATGAAGTTGGATATCTCGCTCGCACACAGAAAACTTTGGATTTTATGAGCCACTTCCAACGAATCCTTTAATGCAGTTCTGGGCACGGGCCACTTTCAACGAATCAACGGACGGAATCCTTTTTTCTCAATCCCCAAACAACACTTCTGTAGGACTGTCTATACGATCTTGTGGAATTTCACTTCATTTTATTTCAATTTGCATTTGGGTGTTTCGCGGAATCCACGTCAATGCAGACAGGTAGGTAGTAAAAGTAGATTTTTATAATACTTAGTTTTTAAAGATTTTATTCTTTGATTTTAACAATTATACAAGATATTATTTTTATTTTATTTTCGCAATCACGAAAAACACCACAAACTAGCCATTGACAAAGCTGTTCCGTATACATCCGAAATATACCTCGTTGAGTTTGTCTAACATGTGTAATAATATATCTTTCGGCGTTATCAATAGAGAATTTATATAAAGATATATATACTAGTTAAACTACTCTTGCACCTAATTCATCTCTTAAAATAAAGACAATTATTATGATAAATTTATTTACAAAATAGTGTGTTATATTTTTCCTTCGGTGGAGGTATTTATAAGAATTTATTCTGCCATGCATATTGTCGTATGGAATGTCGGAGAAAAGAAGGAAATAACGTTAAACGTGAACACGTTGGAACGAGATTAAAAAAAGAAATCCCTCAAAAATGGAAACATGAAAATGATAGGATTCGAAAACATCGGGTTAATGGGGCCCACAGGCTCGGCCACTTAAACAATCAGCACGTAAGAGTGTGTGGGTTGGCCGATTTATATGTGTTTTAGGGAGTTAAGAGTTTTGGACGAATAGGAAAATAGAGATATATGACAGCAACCAAAGAACTCTTTATCAGCTAAGAATTGTCAACAAAAGTCCCAGACCTTTTTTGACATGACTTTTGTTGTCTGCCATTTCAAATTCCAGATATTATTTCACTTTTTGACCGTTAATGGGCTGACTGTTAAAATTAACCTACCCAACTATGATCTTCATTTCCCTCGTTCTCTCCATCCCAAATGCCCATCTCTTTACACATGGTGTGGTTATCATTCCGGTTTTCCGTCTTCCTCCTCTCTTTCCCATAAAATAAAACCTTTCAGTTGAGAATATTCCGATTGTGAATAATTAAATATCAACCCCAGCTTCATGTGGCGATGTTCCCTTGGCTTGCACACCGACATATAGCACCCTTTCCAGACCTGGCCAATAGCCTCCCCAGTTATGGCATAAGAATTTCCTTTGTACACAACTTAACATTGCAAGGATTAACAAATAGATAATGCAAGCATCGAGTCAACAACAGGTTTATCCAAGATAGGAAGAAAAGACTTAATACCACTTCTCTTCCAATGCAGTACGAGCAGGGCTTTACTGCTAGGCTGATTGCTGAGGATTTGAAGATAGGAGTGGAGGTAAGAAGAAATGAGGAGGATGGTTCTTTCACTAAGGACGACATTGTTAGAGCTGTCCGAGCTGTGATGGCGGAGGAAGAAGGCAATAAGATTAGATCCAATGTTGAAGAAATTAGCAGGGTACTGACCAGTAATGACTGTCAGGTCCATCGAACAAATATCCACAACTTTGTCTCTGCGCTCAAGGAGAAAGCGTCCAGCAAACAAACTATTTGATATATATATATCGATCGTTGTTATTACTTTTGTCGTGTAGGTATGATCTCTTTCCGGAGGGAAGAATCTGGATATTTCTGTGATTGTACTCCATTCACTATTCCAAAGTGGCTCTCCCACCACTCACTGTTCCTAAAGCTACGTAATTTCATGTTAATAGAATATATATTTGTATATGTCTTCTCTACATTTGCATTCATTCGATACATATTTGCATACGTCATACTCTTTTGAGGACCACACCCCTTTCTAAAATAAACATAACCTTTCAAACTGAAGAGAACATTTATCACAGGAATCCCACGGAGGATTTTATTAGTTGATAATAAATTAAGTTTCAGAATCTTATCATGTATCATGTATGACATTTTTTCTATCATTGAACTTTGACACTTTCAGGGCGAAAAACCCGATTAGGTTCTGGGAGGATTCGATTCAGAAAATTGAACAAAACGACAGTTTTTGACGGCAGTACGAAGAACCTATTTTATGTGGTTTGCAATTAATCAGAAAATAATGCACCAAGAGATCTTGTAAAAAGGCCTAGAAGAAACCCAAGAGTCATCGAATCGAATGTTGTTACTTCCAATAAGGAATCAATAATCGTCACGGAGATAACTGTAGATACAAGAAGCAAATGGCTCTAAATCTCTGTTTGTTTTGTTTTTTTATCTTAACAGCTGCAAATTTTCAAGATTTATTCAGCATGGAATGGTTGGACAGAATGGAAGAGTTCATTATCAAACTAAATGGCAGGAGAACAATACTTCACAATGCTAAAATAGCAGGGGTCACTGTCCCATAGGCCTTCCTTCTTTTGATCTCGTAGACGACGTTAAAAGTCTTCTATTTTATTCTATTCTGAAAGGTACTGAATTGTCTTTCAGATAAGGAGCATTTGCGCTGATATCTATGATGCATTTCTGTTTTTTTCAATTTAGACAAATTTGCTGATTCTAATTTGTTAGAAGTTCAGGGAGAGTTTTGGATGTTTGCATTCGGTAGACAGTTGGGTTCTTGATTACGGGGATTAAAATGTTGAGGACTTAAATGCTTGATCAAGTATTCAAACCTGAAAAAATATGTTTAGGATATGTAGAAAGAAAGAAACAGAACAGAGCAGATTTGGAGCGCTGCAGAACATAGGCTGAAGCAATTCATTTATACATGAAATGTAATTAATACAATGCAAACGCTAGAAGGAGTTTGTTGCAACATTTATGATATGTAGGTGCAGCATGAGGCGTGGACGGCTGAAGTATGTCGGCTGCAGTGAGAAAAACGTGCAGTATAATTGATTTATTCCAACAAATCTTGCTTCTTCCAATGCTTGGAAGTTCTCGGCTCTCACTTTGTAGGTTTAATGTATTGGAAGCTATTTGAGGTTTTAATGGATCCTAATTGATGTTTGTGTCTTAAAATTTGGAACCAAATAATAGCTTTCTCCCCATGCCTGAATGCCTCCAGCACCTGAATTCACAAACTACAAATCATTATACGTCCCCATAGACGCTAATAATTTAGTAGAACAAGGATAGAAGCACACTACTGGTAGCTCCTTTCTAAAGATGTAAAATCTGAGCTTAGTGATAGAAGAGGGTTTAAAGAGCACAAACTAAAGTTTGACTTTTTACGTGGCTCTGGGCCCCACTTTTACAGCTTTTTATAACTGATGATTAAGTTTGATTTTCAATTTCGAATGTGTGTCTCCCAATCCACTATCACGAGGATATCTTGCGCTCAAATTATTTCTTCCGGGCTCATGTCTATGAAATATTCACTCCCGACTCGAATCACCTATTGAAACAAAAGCTTCCTTGATGTCCTTTTTTTCTGCTCCTGCTTCCTATGGAAACGTGGCTTTTGATGGAGGCATAATAGTGGCGTTGGAGAAAGAAACGGTGAGGCTTCATGGACTAGCCGCATAGATTACAACAACACCACATAGTGTATAAATATATTTGACACAAAACCTGAATTGGCCATAAGTGTCCAAGTTGGCACAGACAAGCAGATTAAGTGCCTTCATTGGAGTTGGAAGGTGGCTGAATGGAAAATTTGTATCACCAAAAAATCTGAAAGTTAAATCACCAAGCTCAAGATCTCCTTCAAGAACTCCACAACGTAAATCTGGTAAGCTCGTATTTTGTCACAATAGCAATGAAACCCATGCACTTGCAAAGGAATTTGTGAAGGTGGTGGCATAGAAAAATGACAAGCAAACTGATGAAGTTGAAAAGTTTCAATCATTTATAGGAAATATGTATTATTTAAAAGATTGATCCGTTGACTAATTCTTTGATGGTTTACATAACATCAAAATGTCTGGATAGTTTCAACCCTTTTTTTACTGGACCATAATTCAGTTAGTAGACACCACATATCATCTCTCTTCCCTTGATTCTTTCTTAACCATTAAGATCAAGAAGAAATCATTGTAAATTTTATGCAAGAACTTACAATAGTATGGCAGTTTCACATAGATAATTTAAAAATTGCAAGAATATATAAGATTTTATTCAAACAAGGCATGCTAAGCAGTATATTCTTTGAATCATGCGAGTACTATTAAGGATCATTTTTATTGTAAGCTAGTTGTGTGCTAAAAAATTTTATTAATCTGGTTAATTCACTCAAAATATCTTTTTTGTAGGAGATCAAACCAACAAATGAGTTGAGTGTGCAACAATACTTCCATAGAATAGTTAGAATGAAAAATGATGGAATTTTAATTATAAAAAAAATAGAGAAATTTCTCAAGCAATCAAAGTATGAAGAACATTTGAAAAATAATCAAGGAATTTTAGATTTTCCAATTATTCATATAAAATTCAAACATTCAATGAAGCAACAAAGTTATAGAGGTGTTAGAAAAAATAGAAATGGATGTTATGGTGTAGAATTATATTATGTCGAGAATAACCAATACTAATGGCTAAGCAATTTGATACAATAGAACATATTACTTGTGCTTAAATGATAAAGTATTCATATTTATGAAAGGCATCAATACAAGACCATTTTATTCTATAATTGAGAGGCATGCAAGTTCATATCCAATTGGGCTATTGTTCCTCTATCCACTTTCTATCCTACCACTAAATAGACTCTAATTATATTCAACCTACCAATATCTTGCAATCAAAGTCTCAAGACATAGGATAAACTAGACATAGAAGTGAAAAAATGCACCTCAATTCTACGAAATCCAAACACTATACAACTATACAGAAATATAAAGATGTTAGATAACGACATTGGGTTGTTATGCTATAGAAATCATACACCCAAACTCTAAGAAACCTTGATGGATTGGAACATTCTATGGTGTATAAGAGGCTTCATATGCTTATGATATTGCATCCATATCAATGAGAGGCATTCAAGAAATTACAAGTTTCCAAAATATGAATCTAAATCCATGTAAGTTATCTTCCAACCAACTTGCTATTCCCCTCCTTTCTTTGGCATCTTTCTCTAAATTACAAGTAGATTATACTAACCCTACAAGAATTCAACTATGAAACATTTTGAGTTAGGATATGAAATGTACAACTTTGGTGACATGATAACAAACAATTCCATGCAATATTCAATAAAAAAAATGGAGACTCATCAATTACTTATAGGTGCTTCATGTAATTTGTAGATAAATGCATCTCTTCCTATAGATCCTATCCTCAACAACAACAACATTATCACTAAAAGTCTACTATAAAAATATTTGTTCACTAGTACTAGCCTCAAACTTGAGATGTTTTCTTTATTTACACCCAAGTTCCAGAATCCTACATTATGTTGTCAAAAAACAACTATTAATGAATATCTCACTCCATGCTCACATCCATGTTCCTGACCCACCAACTTTATTGCTCAATCTTCTTTTGATGCCAACAAGACTGCCAATACAATCTTTATAAACAATCCTTCTACACTCACTTTTCAAAACCAAGTTTAAAATTAAAAATCCCCATTAACAATAATATAACTCACTTCCAACATTAACAATCCTATTGCAAATAATTCCTATGTACATTTAGGTTTATTCAATCAAGTAATCCAAAAGTTCCTTAATCCAACTCCAAAAATAATAACATTGAGTGTGATATTAACCTTCCATATATGGCTACTACAAGTTTACCATATTTGGCATTGAAAATACTATGTCTAATTTTTTGAAGTGTTCACATAAAAAAAATGATACACTAAAATTATCAATGTGCATTCTTGAATTAATAGAAATAAATTCTATTCTGGACATATGCCATGCATGTTTTTGATAAGATAAGAAGGGATTTTGAATGGACCCTAATCCATTTTACATCAATAAAGATTCAACAATAAGGCCCACAGGACAAGGAACAACCATTGGAAGAGATAACCAAAAGGCACAGCCAAAAGACAACAAAAAACACAGTGAAACACAACAGGGGATACCACCCCACGAAACAAGGTCTAGGTGGTTTAAAGAATTGTTCCAAAGATTTTTGTTGAATATTAACATAGGGATTCTTCTCCACCAATCTTTTCAGCTTCTTGTTACAAGGGAATGAAACAAAACCACCATTAGAATCAACCAAGTCTAAAGAATCAACAAAGGGGTTCAACTTAGAATGTTCCTCAACAACATCATTCTAAATCTCTTGACATATAGTGGAGTCTTCCACAACATTTGTCACCTTTTCCTTTTTCTTCCAAACAATGTGTTGTTTCTTCTCCTTCGAGCAAGTAAAGGAGGCATGACCCACTTTACCACGAGAAAGACAAATAATCAGAGAGTCTTCATAATCAACCCACTACACCCACTTACCAAATTTAGAAGATAACATAATCTTAGTGGGAAGAATACAGTTATTCTCCACTAAAACACAAAATCTAGCAGCCAATAGATGCTTCATTGATTTGGTGACCTTATCAGTGGTACAAAACTAACCAAAGGAATTAGCAATACACATGAAAATTTGTTCATTCCAAAACTCCAAAGGAAGCCTTGGTAAGAAAACCCAAATAGGAAACTTAAAAGTGTCTGTCAATGGTTTGAAACCAGGGAACCACATTTTGAGACAAAGGCTATTCAAGCCAAGAAACCAAGGGCCCTCAAGAAGGACTCTAAAACAATCTTCAATGCAGGGATAAGAAAACAAAAGGAAACTATTACACAAAGTTGTAACCTCAACTTTAATCTTCCAAACCTGAAGAGCCCATCTTCTGACAACATGGATATTCTAGGACAATTACCATAGTTTCTCCCAACCAACAAGGTCTTAAGCCAATCCAAAGACTCATATGTAACATTACAGTCAAACTCTATTTACTGATTAGGCAAGTCACATACCTCCTTAGCATAAAACTCCTCCAAAGTAGGGGCAGTAATAGATGAAGAAGCAAAAGGAGTCTTGTGCAAACTCTTAGTTGCACTATCCAACCCATGAGTGGAAGGCTTAGAAACTGAAGGGGTCAAGGGTGTACCAGTATGAGCTTTAGAAAGAGGAGAAATAGCATCCCCCTCTTCAATAGTAGGGAGTAGAAATCCCTTTTTAAGCCCCATCATAGGTTTGGGGGCAGGAACAACCACCATATGAGAGGAGGTTGAATCCCTAGGAGAAACAACCTCACTACCAAGAGAAGTAACTGCCCACCCTTGAGCTCCAAAACTGACACAAACAGAGCCTTCATACTTTTGCAAGGGGCACACAACCTCCCCACCAATAGGAGTGGGATCCCCCACTCCGTAAGTGCTCTATAGCAGAGCATTTTGAGTAAGGAAACCCTTACATATCCCAGAAGAAAGGACAATGAGACTCCTCCACATTCTTCTCAACTTCCTCACAACCTCACGAGTTCCTATGAGCTTCTAAGAGGATATCAAGAAGGAACTCCTCTTCCTCATCAGGAAGATCATACTCAGACCTAGTATCCAAGCCAAATCCATCACAGGTAAAAGGGGAAAAATTTTCTTCAAGGGTGCACAAATCCTCATCTGAAACATCAAAATTTTCCATCTCCCAACTCTCATGAGCTTGGAAACCCACCTCTTCAGCGTCAAATAAAACCAACAAAAATTGCAGCCAAACCCACATCACTAAAAAAAGAGTCTCCTCTATTGCCCACAAACCCACTAGAGGATCCAACCAGGGTTTGGGAGAGCTCATCTCCTCCCACAATGACCACTGGTCCATCACCAACTCCAACCCCTTCAACCTCTCATTTTCCATCAGCATCACCGATGACCTCTTCAACTTCAACACACACCACAACAGAGATTCAATGCCTTTTTAGACTAGACTTTATCTCTTTCCCTTTTCCCTTACTCTTCCTTGTTGATGCAGTTGCTCTGATCATCACTGCTCTTGACTTCCTTGCTGCACCATTGAAATCTCCATCATTGTCCTCAGCTTCATCACTATCTCTCTCCTCTACTTCTAATTTCAAAAATGTTCTGCAGCTAGCATTCCTGCTCAGAACCATCGCAATGTTTATGCCATGCATGTTGCTAAACCTTAATTCTTTAGTTTCTCTATCAACAACCTAAGCACTTATCTTCAAGATATTTAGTAGAAAAAAATTAAGGATTGTTAATATGGCCACTTGAAAATACTTTAATCACAATGAGCAAAACAAATTTTTCATTTATTTAATTTTTTTTTCCTAATATTTGTACCTTGAAAGCACAAATACGTGACACTTTCAATCATGATCATTTTATATAAGGTAATATTTTATATTTAGAAACTAAACGATTTCAATAATTAAACATTATAATGTCTATTGCAATGCAAACTCCTTTCACATCACTTTAACTCAATTCATTTAATTTTTTTAAATTATATTGGTGAAAATTTGAAAATTAGGTGTAAAGACATTAGAATGAAGAATCATGACAATTAGAATTTTTTTTAATAAATTAATAATTAGAAAATAAATGTTTAATAAAGGACCATATATGATTCATATATTTCTTAAGAAATGGTATACGCGTATAAACTCTAAAATATTTTTATCAATTTAATGTTAAATTATCATTTGACATTGTCTCTCATAGATTAACATCCATAATATAGTTCTATCTTTTGTTGAACTAGGTTGATTCATTAAATATCATTTAGAAATACAAATTTGAAATAAGTTATTTAAAAAAAATTATCTCTCTTGTCAGGTGATTTAAAAATAAATCATTACTCTATTAGTATTGGCATATTAATTATTCTAACAATATTATTTTAAAACTAACATATTGCACATCACATTGAAAAGAATCAAACACAATTCATCACTTTCTCTAGTCCATTACTTTAGTAGATATATTTATGGTTTTGACATGAAATATTTCTTACATCATTTGTCATATACACAAAAAATTGTTGATCTAATAAGGTTTTGATTCTTGACATATTTTTTTTAATGAAAGTGGGATAAAACCTAAATTATTAATTAGTTTATTTGTTTTGGATTTTTTCACTCATTGGAAAACATATTGATAATATGTATAAATATGGAGTAAATTTAGTCCAATAGAAAATGAGGCAACTTGAATATTGAATTGCATCCTAGTATTTTTTATTACAATTAGCAGGTAAGGCACATATTTTGCATGTCGGGATATGTAGCAAGCATTTATCTTGTATGTAGGTGTCAGAATAAGGTGTGGACATGCATTCAATTACCTTTGTCATTAAGTCTACAAGAAACATTGAATTTTAATTATCCTTTGGTAGATGTCCATGATTATTCCAAAGCCCTACTTATACTAATAATTCCTACATATATAAAAGTAAAGCCTATTGATAAAGACTTAAAAATCCTTTAGAAAATTTATTCACAAGTTAGGAAAAACATGTGTTAGTTCTTGTTTACATATTTCTAATATACAATGAACTTGGTGTTTTAGATATTGGGTCTATCGAATACTAATTGACAATAGATGTTTTCTTGTTATGGTTATAACTATGTTGATAATCATGTTGGTAAAGTTTTTTGCAACTAATTGTTCTATTATAAATTATTTATGAAAAATCATCATGCCTCCTCTTTGGAATAGTGTTTATGCATATTAGTGTTGGAGTAACAATCATGTTAGTGTAAAAATAAATATTACATAACTATCTTACATTTATCTAGTAATTAGTTCTACCTATTTAAACTAGCTTAAGTTCTCTTAGAGTTTTTGTTGTTTCACCTCATATGATGCGCATGACACATGTTCTAACACTTATCCCAAGAATTTTACATGTGGTGTGCTCTTTTTGAAGAGTTAGTTAATGTTTCTCTCTCACCTTCCTTTTTTATCCTCATTGTACATATACAAGGAATTCATTGTATATTTATCATACATTTTAATGATATTTTTTTGGTATTTTGTGCACACATTTATTTTGTAGACATTTTTGAATATAAATTTCATTTCATTGTGTTGGTGCAATAGGTTATCTTTCTAGAGTTATTGTGATCAGTCTCCAAGTGGTAGATTGTTGGTTATGGAGCCTAATCTTATTGGTTTTAGATTATATTTCATCATATGTTGGGGGATTGTAGGGGGTACCCCCCTTCGCGGTCTAAGTGGCCCATCCACCCAAAAGAGGGTCTAGGGTCCATGCACCTCGATAGGGGTTTAGGGGTAGCACCACCAAAAGCCATACATACATACATACACACAAACATACACATGTGTCTATATATATATATATATATATATATATGTGTGTGTGTGTGTGTGTGTATATATATATGCACATATACATATATATAAATACATATATATATATATGTATATATATATATATATAAAATATATATATATATGTGTTTATATATATAGGCATATATATATATATATATATAGTATATATATATATATATATATATATGTATATATATACATATATATGTATATATATATATACATTTATATATATACATATATATATATATATACATATATATATGTGATAGGTCGAATGCAAGCATTAGAAAATGAGCTGCAAACAAAAGAGTGTAAATAAACACCAAAACAACCTACACCTCAAGATTAGCCTAAGTTGGAATCAACACAAAATAAAAGCAACAAATGGAACTTTATACCTTGTCTCGAATCGATCCTTTGGTTGGCCCTTCGATCTTTGATGTGTATGCTTCTTGGATGGCACAAGATGCAAGCTAAATGATGTTGTGAGATGCAAGATAGTTGGACAAAATGGATGCAAATGGCTAAGTGTAGATCAAGAAACAAAACTGCAAGAGTTTGGCTAGCAAAATGATCTCCTCCAAAATGAGAGAAAAGAGGGGGTATTTATAGGAATTTTGAGAATTCCTAGAAGAAATGGACAGTCAAGATTGAGCCACCAAATATCAAGATGTAGGGCTAAGGTGAGTTGAGAATTCACAAGCCCTCACATCTTGACATGTGGCATGGGGAGAGGCTTAAGAAAGATGAGGTGGACATGAGGTGGAAATGAGGTGTAAGGGAGGTACATGACATAGATGTACTTCAAAGGATCATAGGGATTGGACAAGATCTCCTCATAAAGGAGGTCCTTGTCCCCATGTGGGGGAGAGGACATGTGAGGAATTAAAAATTCCTCAAATATTCTCATGGAGAGATGGGAAAGAATAAAGAATAAGTGAAGGACATGTGGGAAGAATTGAAGGAATTGAAAATTCCTTTTGGGTGCATTGGGGGATTAAATGTGAATTAAAAATTCACATAGGGAAGTGGAGTGCCTTGTTCAAAAGGGAAAGGCATTTAATAAGGTTGACCAAGGACACATGTCATAAAGGACATGGGGAAGAGTAATGAAGGATTAGAGGAGGGTTAGGTGGCTAAGAGAGATTAGAGGCCAACTTACAAAAGTTGGAGGATGTGACACATCCTAATGATGGGATTAGAAGAAGGATTAAGATTAGGTAATACAAGATGGAGAATGTGATATAAAGGGGATTAAATAAATAACATATTTATTTAATTCACTTGATGAAAGGAGGATTAAAGAGATAAGGTATTATTGATTAAATACCTTAGGGATTTGGCAGAATTAAAGATATTAATTAAATAATGGCAGTATTACTTAATTAACGAAGATAAGACGAAAGGGGATGAATTTGGATAAATTAATTGTCTAAATTTAGATGTCTACATTTTGCCCCTCTTTGAGATGGTGTTACGAAGTAGCATCATTTCAAAGAATATTAAAACATAGAACCTAGAAGAAGATGGTTAGATTGGAAAAGATGCCCCAGTCATTCAAAGAAGTGACTAGGAAGGAAGATGATGGGGGGAAAGATGAAAGTTAGGGATGAAGGATGCCCCCTCGAGAGGACATGTGGGTTCAAGAGAACACGGGTGGGCTCTCGAAATGGATGAGATGATGCAAGGGGAGTTGATGAATATGATGCAATGTGATGGAAGATTGGGAGGGGAGTGGATGTAGGATGAATGGAGAGGGGGGATTTTGATAGACGAGAGGATGAAGAGGAAATGAAATCCAAATGCAATTTGCCATCGAGCACTGATTTTTGCTATAGCATAAGACACAAGATGCCAAGGTATGAAGAACCAGGGCGGATTAGTGTCTAATGCATAAAACAAACATAACAAGCAAGAAGGCTATCCCAACACCCCAAAGTCATGGTGACCTTGGTCGGGCCAGGTATTGGGATAACCACAAGCACACAAGGATGCCCCAGCGTAACACAAGACCTCAGGGATCTTGGTGGGTACTACGTGGGACAACCGAGAAGACAAAGAAAAGATCAAGATACACCCCTATGTTGACTAGTCAAAGCACACAATGATATGATGGATCAAGGCTGACCATGACAAGTGATGATAGGGAGCTCAAATGATAAACAAAAGCCAAAAAGCATCAAAAGATCACAATTAATTTCAAACGCCCTTGCCATAGGATCAATCAAGGGGATGGATGGGATTGATGAGGTCTGTTAGGAAGGATGCATCCTATTGAGACCAATGATGGATACTAAATTAAAAGATTGATATGACGCAGGATATTCAGAACTAATTAGATCGGATGATACAAGTGGATCTTGTTGGTTAAGAACCAGCTAGTTAAGGGCATAGCTTGATGACATGACACAAGATAGGAGACTAGCACATCCTAGTGACCAAGGGGCTCGGGGGCCGATCAAAGATTAGCCTTGCCTACGTAGAAGCGCATAGCCCTCGTAGTTTGAGGAAAGGCTGATAACAAACCATGATGGAGATTTCAATGGATGACCAAGATAGGATGGAGAACAAGAGAAAATATAGATCGATGATGGATGATAGATGATAGATGATAGAGGAGTGGATGGACAAAATAGAAAGACCGATGATGGAACCTCGGGGGAAGATCAAATGATCAACCTTGCCTACATGAAAGCGCAGGGGTAACATAGTTCGATTGAAGGCCAAAGACAAGTGATGGATGAAAGATGATGAGATAACCCTAGATAAGGAGATAAAATGATTGGACCGACACGATGGGACAAGATAGACCTATTGGATTGGATTGGAAGATAGTGACTATACAAAGCTTAGGGATGGGATAGTTATTCAAATCATCAAAAGATGAATTGGGAGGATGAGATGACGAATAGATGAATGATGAGAAAGGATAGGAGATTGAAAAGATGTGTAAAAGAAGCAGAAGTGATGATGATGAGGTAGATGGAATTGGGTTGCGTGGGGAAATTCCTATAGCGAGATACCAATGACAAGGGATTATGAGATGGGATGAGGGTAGAGAATGGGGGGAGGAAAATGATTGTTTAGGTGGATTGGATAGAAGGATAAGGATTTGGATGAGGAAAAGGTGACCAGATGGATAGATGAGAGTGGATGCCATGATGGAAGGATAGGAAGATAGGGATGGGAAGATGGATATAAGGATTGTGTGGAGGGATAAAAGATAAGGATGGGGAGATGGATTAACGATAAGGAGATAAGGATAGGGAAATGGGAGGGAGTGATTTGATGGAATGAATGATGTCTCCAAGGACTGTATCACAAAGGAAGATAGATGCCCCCAATCTAGATATGTCATGTGTGAGGAGGCATGAGGGATGCAATAGAGAAGGATAGGAAAATACAGGAGTGGGATGGATGAAGATAGGATGCATGGATAAGGAAGGGAGATTGAGGGTAGCATGACAGGTGGATCGGGGAGGTAGACGAGTGCGAATGACAGTTGGGATAGTGTGCAGATGAGGGGAATGTATGCTAAGAGGTGTCCAAAGCATGCTTATATGTTTTCCCCATTGTTATCAAGATCACAAGGAGGATGGAAGGATTGGGATAAATGAGATATGCCAAAAAGGATGTGGAAGATAGGGAGGATGGAGGGGATGAATGAAAAGGATGTATAGGATGGAGATGGGTGCATAGCTGGAAGCAAAGCAGATGGAGGGAACGCAAATCAAGAAATTGCCCCCAAGTGCAGATGGGGATTTACGCATGACGCCTGTTTGCCAGGTTTTCATCATGGTACTTATCCAAGGTGCTTGTTTGCCAAGTTTTCACCATTGGATGGATTATTTCTCTTTACTATTTTATTTTTTGATTTTTTGAATTTTTGACTTTTTCTGATTTTTTTGACTTTTCTAGACTTTTGGACTTTTTTCCTAGCATGCAGAAGGAGATGGATAAGGATAGGGAGGTGAATAAGTGGATTTAGAAGACATGCGATAAGGATATGGATGAAGGACTCAAGCATCAAGTTCTATATCAAGTATTAAGAGCTCATGTTCGAACCGACTGTTGGATGTTGGTACAACCTTATGAGGATAAATGGATTATGCAAGAGGATGAATTAGAGGGATTTGATGGGGGAGATACATGGGATAATGGGTGGGATGTTGGAAAGGGAATGGATAGAATGATGGGGTGGATGTGTGAGGGGGTGATGAGTTTAGGACCAACATTGGCACATGTGGTGATGGATGTGAAAAGATAAGACGACTAATGGATGCAGAATGTGGGGATAATGGAGGAGATGGAATAGTGAATTTCGGGACATAGGGACCCAAAATAGACTTAGGAGATGGAAGGTGGGTATGATTAGCTTTTGGATTAGCAACTTTGGATGTTCTTACAGATTTTTCATTTGATGGCATTGCATCTTTTTTCTTTGGGATCCACATGGTTTTGATCTTTTCTTTGGTTGCTCTTTGAGCTATAGATTTGATTTGATTTGGGATTTTGTTTTTCTTTTCTTTACCATGTTTTTTAGAGGGGACATGGGGAGCTTTAGATTCATGTGGGATGTTTGGATTGATGCATTTTTCCTCTTAGCATCCAAAGTGCTCATTATAGCAATGGGATGGGTGTGAGGGGATGGATGATGTGGAGCAATGGAGGTAGGAGTATGGGGATTACGTGTAGATGGGGGATGTTTAGGTATGTGCCTTTGTTGATCCTGATTATGGGATATGCGAGAGGGATGTTTATGATGGATGACATGTATAGGTGTTGGATGGGTGAAAGGATGAGATGGAGGAGTGATCTTGGGATATACAGACCCAAGATGGATAGAGTAGATGAAGGATGAGAGATGGTGGATGGAGGGATGTAAGGACCCAAAATGGATGGAGCAGATGAAGGAGGAATATGGACGGTTGTTTTGAGGTGATACGATAGAGGAGGAGGGATGGCAGCATATGATTTGGTGGAGCGATGGGAAGAGCCGACATTTCTTTTGGAAAAGGCTCGTTGAGGACGTCTAGAGGTTGTACCAACATGTTTAGATTGTGAGTCTTAGGGAATAGATCCAAGACCTTGCATGAAGATTTGTTCTTTGACTTGGATGCGCTCTAAAATACCTTGCTCGTGAAGGCCTAGACCTTTTCCTTGATAGTTCATGTTCTTGAGCATTCGATCCATGATAGGATTTTTGTTATTCTGAAAACATGATGCGAGTCCATTATTAGGTGGGGGGTGATGGGTGGTATATACACTGTGTTTTTCTTTTGCAAGGAGGCCACCATGGAAGAATATGAGAGTACCAAGGGGATATGCAAGCAGTGTGGGGGTAATATTTTTAGGCGATGATGGGGGATCCTGAGAAGGAGATGATGGGATTGCAGCATTTGGATGGGTTGTATCTGGAGAGGGAGTAGGGGATATGATAGGATATGATTTTGTGGTAGCAGGCTCATGCAATGGAGACGGAGATGGAGCAGTAGAATCTTGAATGTCAAGAGGATCATGGGATGGAATGGATGGGGGACTGTGATCTTGCGGTAGACTAGATGGGATGGTAGGATCTTGATCTGGAGAAGGGGATATGTTGGCATGTTTTGGATCGATCTTTTGGCATGACTTATCATGTGCGGGAGGCATGATAATGGAGGAACATTGGATAGACTCAAAAAGCAGAGAAGATGGAAGGATGGGAGGTTCAAGGCATTCATGGGAATGGATACTAGAGTGGAAGAAGTGGATTGGATTTGGGTGTCAACAATAGGTTTGACAAATGAGTAGGGGGGTGGGTGTGTTCAATGGATGGTAGATGTAACGTAGGAGATGGGGACTCAGTGGATTCAGAGGATGTGATGGTAGGAGATGGGGACTTAGTAGATTTAGAGGATGTGATGGTAGGATATGGGGACTCAGTGGATTCAGAGGATGTGATGGTATCATCAATGATAGGTGCTGGATGGAGAAGGGTCTCATCACTAACGACTGTGGATGATGGGTTGGGATGGCATGGTTCCATGACTACAATGTGTGGAGTGGGAGATGTCTTCTTTGTTATAAGTCCTTGGAGAACTTTTGAAATGAGAGACTTGCATACTCTAGGATGAGATGGTGTGGTAGGAGTGGATGAAGGTTTATGGATTAGTGGGGGATTAGGACTAGGGATTGGTGGGCTAGGATTAGATAGGGGAATGGGATTGGATGCAAGACTGGGAATAGATGGGGGATTAGGTGAAGGGTTAAGATAGGGGTATTGGCATGGTGAATTAGGACACAAGGAGGCGGGTGGTGGATTGTAGTAAGGGTATGGGGATGGTGGATGAGGATGGGAAGATTGAGGTGGCGGATTAATATAGGGAGATGTGGATGTTGGATTAGGGTAAGTTGGTGGGTGTGTTTGACTAGGATAAGAAGATGTGAATGTAGGATTAGGCTGAGCGGATTGGTATGGGAGATTAGGGTAGTAGGTACATGTGGATGGAGGATGGGGGATCAAGATAGGGGTCTAGTGACGGTAAACTAGGATAAGGGGATGATGTAGGTGAAGGATATGATGGATATGATGGACATCCCTTGTCAAAGGTAGCATAAGGAGTGTGATTAGGCATAGATGAAGACATGATGGGATAACTCAATGGGGTGATTGGATTTTGGAATGTGGGTGGAGAAAGCTTACTAGCAATGATAGTGTCAAGGGGATCTATGTCATATACCTCTTGATCGACAAGACTTTAATTATCGTCTTTGACGTAATTAGGGTTTCCCTTGACCACTACTGATGGAGGATGAGAATTCATGATGATGAAAGGATAAAGATGATGGATAAAGATTTTGGATGGAAATGGACAAAAGCCCAAATCGGGATTTAGGACAAGTTCAGATCGAGATTGGATTAAAGCTCAGATTAGGATGATTGGATGATTGGATGGGATTGATTTATCAAAGGATGGTTACGACACCGAATCTGCTTCGAGATGGAAGTAGATTGATTGGGTCAAAGGTGATTGGATAAGGATGTGATTGAATTGGATTGGATAAGATTGATCAATTGAAAGATCAGATGATGGATTGGATAGGATGACGAAAGGGACTGTAAACCCCGTTCAAAGATTACCCTAGGTGACGTAGGCTACTGATTGATCAGATTAAAGGATGAATGGATGATTGCGGCATCAAATCCACTTTGAGATTGAAAATGGATTGATTGGGCCGACGATGATGATTAATTTAGGATGGATGACAATCCTAAGAGGATGTTAATGATGACGATCAGATCAGACACTTTGGTCAATTTGGATAATAACCCGAGATGAAGTTTAGGGGATTTGGGTGGGGAAAACAATGATTTGATTGGAAAAATGGATGATAGAAATGGATGAACAAATACTCAAAATGAGCAAACGGTTGATTGGGACGGATGAACGATTACTTAGAATGAGGGTTTAGAATGATGAAAGGATGTGTCAAATGGATGAACGTTTACTCGGAACAAGTAAACGGATGATTAGAATGATAGAATGAGAGTTCAGAATGATGAAAGGATGTGTCAAATGGATGAACGTTTACTCAGAATGAGTAAACAGATGATTAGAATGATAGAACCAGAGTTTCGAATGATGAAAGGATGTGTTGAATGGATGAACATTTACTCGGAACGAGTAAATGGATGATTGGAATGATAGAACGAGAGTTTGGAATGATGAAAGGATATGTTGAAATCGATGAATGTTTACTTTGAACGAGTAAACAGATGATCGAAATGACAGAACGAGAGTTCAAAATGATGAAAGGAAGTGTCAAATGGATGAACGTTTACTCGAAACGAGTAAACGGATGATCAGAATGATAGAACCAGAGTTCTGAATGATGAAAGGATGTGTTGAATGGATGAACGTTTACTCAGAACGAGTAAATGGATGATCGAAATGATAGAACAAGAGTTCAGAATGATGAAAGGATATGTGAAATGGATGAACATTTACTCGAAACGAGTAAATGGATGATCGGAATGATAGAACCAAAGTTCAGAATGATGAGAGGATGTGTCAAATGGATGAACGTTTACTTAGAACGAGTAAATGGATGATCGGAATGATAGAACCAAAGTGTAGAATGATGAAAGGATGTGTGAAATGGATGAACGTTTACTCAGAACGATTAAACGGATGATTGGAATGATAGAACCAAAGTTCAGAATGATGAAAGGATGTGTGAAATGGATGAACGTTTACTCGGAACAAGTAAATGGATGATTGGAATGATAGAACCAAAGTTTAGAATGATGAAAGGATGTATCAAATGGATGAATGTTTACTCAAAATGAGTAAACGGATGATCAGAATGATAGAACGAGAGTTCGAAATGATGAAAGGATGTGTTGAATGGATGAATGTTTACTCGGAACGAGTAAATGGAGAGAATGGTAGGGTATACCCCCCTCGAGGAGGCAGATGGTGAAGAAAAAGGTGCCCCAACCAACTTCTCAAAAGTATGAAGTGGTATATATCATCGGAAAGAGGATGAAAAAATGAGAAGAATTTCCTTTGAACGGAGTCAATTGGATAAACAGTGTGGAAATGGCAGCCCCGAGAAGAAAGAGTAGAAGATCAAATCTGCCACTGCATAAGGACCTGTCTGCCACTCTGTAAGGATAGGTCCACCAAAGCAGGACAAGTCCGCCACTCTATGAGGATAGGTCCGCCACTCTGTAAGGATAGGTCCACCACTTTGTGAGGACAGGTCCACCACTGGAAGGACAGGTCCGCCAAAGGATAAGTTTAAGATTGATTTTTTTATGGATGGGTAAGGCAAAGGACCCAAAATATAGCAAACATGAAAAGAATTTGGCCAAACTAATAATGACTGGTTTTGCACGAGAAAGACAATTCAAACAACACAACCCTAAGATTAGTAGAAGCGGGTATGGCCAACAAAGTCTTCTACTCTAGGATGAACATGGTTGCTAAGGAGTCCTCGATATACACTCGGTACGTGAGGCCCAAATCATGAACACCAACCCATTACAAGCGTGAGTCGGGAACCTTAGCGAGATACTAAAGGCTCGGACCAACTCTTCACGTCATCCTGATGCTTCGCCAATTACAACATGGTTGGATTGAGGTACAGCTTTCGCTCTCCCCCCTTTATATACCCCGCTGGTATGCGTGGTTGGAATTGTCCCTTGGGGTGATGAAATCCCCAAGCAGATCCCACTAAGAAAATGAAAATGGGGTGACTCAAAGAACTTGGAAAGCTACGATTTCCTGTCACCCAGGATCGCCAAATGGCACAAGGGGATTGGATACATCAAATAGCCTTCCACAAACACGCCAAACAAGGTTTGTTGACCCCTCTAGTTAAACTATGTGCCTAATTTACCAAAGGACAATTCGTAAAAACTTGAAATTTCACCTTCGGGAGGTCAGGTCTACCACTCTATTAGGACAGATCCACCACTCTATAAGGACAAGTCTTCCACTCTATCAAGATAGGTCCACCACTCTGTCAGGACAGGTTCGCCACTTTGTAAGGACAGGTCTGCCACCTTGTCAGGACAGGTCCGCTACCCTGTCAGGACAGGTCCGCCACCGGAGAAGAAAAAGGTGCCCCGGCCAACTTCTCAAAAGTATCAAGTGTTATATATTGTTGGAAAGAGCACAAAAAAATTAGAACTGCCTTTGAACAGAGTCAATCGGACAAATGGTGTGGAAATGGTGGCCCCGGGAAGAAACAGCAGAAGGTCAAATCCGCCACTGCATAAGGACGGGTCTGCCACACTGCAAGGACAGGTCCGCCACTCTGCAAGGATAGGTCTGCCACTCTGTAACTAAACCTTCAAAAATGCAAAAAATAGCAAATGTGAAAGAAAAAGACCCATTTGTGGGTCCCACCAGGCGTGCTAGAAATGTGATAGGTCAAATATATGCATTAGAAAATGAGTAGCAAACTGAAGAGTACAAATAAACACCAAAACAACCTACACCTCAAGATTAGCCTAAGTTGGAATCAACACAAGATAAAAACAACAAATGGAACTTTATACCTTGTCTCAAATCGATCCTTTGGTTGGCCCTTCGATCTTTGATGTGTATGCTCCTTGGATGGCACAAGATGCAAGCTAAATGATGTTGTGAGATGCAAGATAGTTGGACAAAATGGATGCAAATGGCTAAGTGTAGATCGAGAAACAAAACTGCAAGAGTTTGGCTAGCAAAATGATCTCCTCCAAAATGAGAGAAAAGAGGGGGTATTTATAGGAATTTTGAGAATTCCTAAAAGAAATGGACGGTCAAGATTGAGCCACCAAATATCAAGATGTAGGGATAAGGTGAGTTGAGAACTCACAAGCCCTCACATCTTGACATGTGGCATGGGGAGAGGCTTAAGAAAGATGAGGTGGACATGAGGTGGAAATGAGGTGTAAGGGAGGTACATGGCATAGATGTACTTCAAAGGACCATAGGGATTGGACAAGATCTCCTCATAAAGGAGGTCCTTGTTTCCATGTGGGGGAGAGGACATGTGAGGAATTAAAAATTCCTCAAATATTCTCATGGGGAGATGGGAAAGAATAAAGAATAAGTGAAGGACATGTGGGAAGAATTGAAGGACTTAAAAATTCCTTTCGGGTGCATTGGGGGATTAAATGTGAATTAAAAATTCACATAGGGAAGTGGAGTGCCTTGTCCAAAAGGGGAAGGCCTCTAATAAGGTTGACCAAGGACACATGTCATAAAGGACATGGGGAAGAGTAATGAAGGATTAGAGGAGGGTTAGGTGGCTAAGAGATATTAGTGGCCAACTTGCAAAAGTTGGAGGATGTGACACATCCTAATCAAGGATTAGGCATGTGCACATCCTAATGATGGGATTAGAAGAAGGATTAAGATTAGGTAATAAAAGATGGAGAATGTGACATAAAGGGGATTAAATAAATAACATATTTATTTAATTCACTTGATGAAAGGAGGATTAAAGAGATAGGGTGTTATTGATTAAATACCTTAGGGATTTGGCAGAATTAAAGATATTAATTAAATAATGGCAATATTACTTAATTAACGAAGATAAGACGAATGGGGATGAATTTGGATAAATTAAGTGTCCAAATTTAGATGTCTACAATATATATACATATATATACATACATATATATATACATACATATATATATATATACATATATATATATATACATACACACACACACACATATGTGTGTGTGTATATATATATATATAAATGTATATATGTACATATATATATATAATAAATTTGGGCCATTTATCATTAAGTCACAGATGTGACGATAAAAATAAAGTTGGTTTTTTGTCATAGAAGACAACCCACTTTTATGAGGGCATTGTATTACGGTTGAGTATTGTATTGTATTATGTGAGGAGACTTTGATCAAGAGAAGATGAAGTTACAAAAAATGTGTTGGATCTTGTATCCATTCCTTGAGTGACCAAAAAAAGGGAAGGATTGGTTATTTCTTTGTGGATGTAACCCATATTGGGTGAGCTAGGTATACCTATGTCTTTTTGTCATTTTTTATAGTTTTATATTTTACTTATGCATTCTTTTCATTGTATATTGCCCTATGAGCCTTTTCCTAACATATTGTTGCTTCATAAATTATTGTATTATAGTGAGAAGGAGCTCATTTGATTCTAAAGAAAATTAAAGGTTCCAAGATTCTTGTAGTAGTAAATGAAATCTTTAGGGTGTCTTGGCATGATTTTGATGATTTCATTGCATCCATAGCATTCAAAAATATTGAGTCATATTTTTTTGGCTAATTTTTTTTTATGGTATAATTATTTTCACTTTTTTATTTGAAGGTTTACCTTTTGTTGTAGGGGAACATTTTTGTGAGCATTTTGAGACTAAAAAAATAGTTCCATTACATTTGGAGTAGCCAAGAAAACATTAAATCCTCTATCAAAATGTTAAAAGTAGAGCAAGTGAAGTGTAGAAAAAAATATTTAGTGGGTTGTATGGGTGTACAACACTATACTATACTAATACAGGAGCATCTAGGGTGTAAGAGAAATCTTGCATCCCCTAGAAAAAATTGTTTATCTTAATTTTTGTTAGGTTTAGTGAATAATTTTCTTAATGGCTAAAAATAGTAAGTTTCTATTTTTAGTAAGTTTTCATTTGTGCATGTATGTACATGAAATATTACATAGAGCTCTAAAATTTTGAAATAAAGAAAATGGTGAATAAATTGGTTTAATACCATTTTTCATTTGTGAGATATTATTTTTTTTCTTAAATATCCCTTTAAAAATATTCAAAGTCAATTTTGAGGTACCTAGAGTTTCTGAATGGGCTTGAAAAATGGTCGAAACTCATAATATACCTAAAGTATACTAGTAAGGACCTTTCACTTGATAAGATATTTATGATGGAGTAGATAGTTTATCAATCTATAATCGAATCAAAATTTATGGCTCTCAAAATTTTGACTAAAATCTAGAAGAATTTTATAATGCCGAAAAGGGGTAAGTGAATCTATTTGGTGCTAAAAATAGAAGTGACAATTCATTGGAAAGTGGAAAATATCATATAAAGTGGTTAAGAATGAAAAGGGATCCATTTTGGATGGGAATATTTTCTTTCATTTATAAAAGAATGAAGGTTGGGGTTTCAGTGGCCATTATTTCCATTTGAAGACTTGCATATCTAATTTTATATATGTATTTGCACGCCAGATTTATGTAATAGTGGGATTATGACTAGATAGTTGTAATGCATTTTATTGCATGCATGTAGATGATTTATGAGAATACAATAAAGTTCCATGTTTATTGTTCTTGAATGTTATTTTTTATGGAAGGTGCTTGAATTCTTGAATTAATGTTTTGAGGCCTTGAGATCTCCAATCCACTTGAATCAACTTGAAAATTATATTATGTAAGATGGATTATGCCATATAAAGGCTTACCTTGTTCAAACCCCTTTTTTTGTTTCCACCTCCACAAACGACTATCATGATAATGATATAAATCATGTACTCTATGAAGAGCAGAGGAAAATGGATAAAAATGAATTATAAATGATATTTATCTAAGTTACCACTCATATTTGTATTCCTTGTAGGATTGAAGTCACTTTTCTCATCACATACAAGGAGAAATTGGAGGATGCTTGGAGATCCTATGAGTGTTATCTCTTATAATAGAAAATAAACATAAACATGAAACATCTTAAAATGCATAAAAACTGAATTTTTCGATGTGTTGTAGACATGTAATTGACTAAAATCGTGTTCTAGATCTTTTTCTTATTTTTCTCTTGAAATTGTATTAATTTCCTTTTTGGATTTATTGAGAGATCAAAATTTTATTAGGTGTTCAAACGGAGGGAAAGACATATTTATATGAGTTCCAATTTATTTTTCATTAACCATTATGATAATTCAATGAGATTTTTGATTCATAAACATCTTGAGGCCAACAATAATATTTTAAATTTTGGGCTTGATTGTGTTGGACAAGGGCATTTGACATCCTAGTCTAGCCACCTTTTATCTTTTCTTAAGTCTATTAAATAAATATTTAAATCAATTTCCTAGATATAATTCAATTTCTTAAAAGTAGTAATTAAATGGGTAATTTATAATCATAATTAGGCACAAGCACTTAGGAGGAAGCCAAACATAGTGTGAAATTGTACGACACTATATTTAGCTCCTACATTAGTGAGGGTTTGAGCTAATTATCATACCCACACTAAAGTATTGAGTTGCCAAAGAATTCTTTTATCAAAACATTGAGGAGGTAAGATGGTGCTAAACTCAAGATGTGATAGCCCCTAGGTTAAGGATCCTACCAAACAACAATGTTAAGATAAAGGGAGCATATATGTTAGAATTCTAAAAAACATGAGCCACAAGATCAAACACCGAACAAAGATAGATTACATGAGAGAGATCTACAGACAGAGAATTTCTATATTCCTCAAGAAGAAAAATGATACAAAATGAAAGAGACTATCAAAATAGTATGAAAGCTCAAGTGTAAAAGAGAAAATATCATAGGGATAATAAAATGAGGGTTGAGTGCTATATAGGAGAAACCCTAAATGGTAATGGGATTGGATCATGACAAGTTTCAACATTTCATGCAATGAGACAAAATGATTTAACAAAAGCTCTCTAATTAACATAGTAAATCACTCCTAAGATTAGCTTAAGTGCATGAGAATAATTTATAGTAATAACTAATTAAAGATTAATTAATTATTAGCTAATGCATGATCACTCTGATGCCCTCCTTATGATGTACTTGGGGATTAGCTAAAAACCCTAAAAATAATGCATGATGGGTCCCATCAAACAAGGCCTAGTGAGGTACCCATGTACATGGAAAAGATCTCTCAAAACTGGAGAAAAGGAGAAAACCACTATGGGAGAAAAATACTCTCCAAAACTGAGAAAGGTGAATGAAGGAATAAAAAAGACTCCAAATCAAGGTGAAGGACTAGGAAGCCTCCAACCAAACAATGTCCCAAAAATAGGAGGAACATGTAGAACATCATTGAAGCATGAATAAGTTGTAGGATCCCATCAAAAGATGACTTCAGGATATAGTGCTAAAATGAAGAACCTCCAGAAATAGGAAATCAAGAGTGTCCATATGGTAAATGATCCCTCACTAAAATGCAACAGTAAACAACTGTTGATGTATGATGCATTTGACTAGTACATAGGAACATGAACTAGATACATAGATCACTTAGACCATGAAACTAAAGAAGAATTAGCACCAATAGTACAAACCCCCCATAATTTTGAAAAGGGAGAACCATGAAGTGTACACTGAAACTATGTGAAACCAAGAAGTGTAGGAGAAACAACTTGCAAATTAAAGGGTGTGCAAACTAAGGCACACATGCATGAGGTAAGAATCACTAGGATTCACTACTATTGTGGAAGAGACACTCAATTGACAAAGGTATGATGGAAAACCAAAAGTAATCAAAACCCCCATGGAACTTTATATCATAGGTCAAATACAAAAGGAACAACATGATATGTAAAATCCCCAAAAAATTTACAGTAGAATGACACCTTATCTCAGCGTGTCTGTAAAAGAGTGTGCATGAAAAAGATGCCTAAAATTCCCAAATAGGGTAGAAAACTAGAAATACATATATAATAGTTAAAAATAAGTCATCCAAGCAAACAAAAATTTCCCATGAGCTAATATGTCTAAGTAATTCACCTAAGTGCAAAAACACAAAAAAATGAATAAAATGTACTTGGAGAGAAATTTGGAAAAAGTGCATGTATGGATGTGAAGAGCTCTAAAAGACCGTCCAACATCACTAGAATCACAAAAATATAGAGAAATAGGTCAAAATTTATGAGCCTAGAATTGAAAACAACACCTCTAACCTCAACAGGCTGTAGAATGCACCCATAGTGAAATTGGGTGATAACACCCACACCACTACAAAGTTGACAAAATCAACTTTCTAATGATATCTTGTTTTCAAAATTTTGATATCGTATGGCCAAGTTATGAGAAAAATAATAAAATAGCTTCTTTAGGGCACAAAGGTAATTTTGGGGCCCTACACATCCATTTCTATGTTGACATCATATGTCAGCATGATGTAAGAAAAATATTCTAGGAATATTCCCTTAGCTACCCAAAAAAACTTGGCCCCTTAGAAATGGAAAATGTTGGAATATTCCTGATGTACCCGAAATATACCAAAAATGTCTAGTCATCATAAATATGTAGAATCATCAGAAAATGATGGTGTCTTGCCAAAAATTGTCGAAATTGCTAGAAAACTATAGAGTGTCATGGTGACCAATTTTTCACTACCTGGGGAAATAAAAGTGGCCAAAAAAAGTTATTGTTTTAAGACATCCTGCATCCATTAGCAAACCAAAGGTCACCACTGTATTGGGGTTCCCACTAGTTGCCACATGAGCCAGCTATATAGGCAACCCACAACCATGGATAGGGTACTTTATACCCTTCTATAGGCTTTTTAAAGCCTTAAAAAAAATTGTGGTTTTTTAATAATAATAAAAAAAATTAAAATATTTCTTTTTCAAAAAACTGCCCTTTTTATTTATTTTAAAGATCATTATACCCTTTTAGTGAACTATGTGTAGAGGTTATATAAGACCCTCTACATTTTTTTTGCCTTAGATGCACTCGATGGGAAACATAGGAAAATTTATAGTCAAAATTCATTGAATCAACCTCTCGAATCTAATGTCGAGGTCCTTTTCATGTCGAAATGCACCGAAAACACAACTACCGTCTAGATCTAAAAAAAAGTGACTACTTCAAACCTTCATAGATCTAATCTCAAGAGTCCAAATTGGGCCCAAAAAAAGACAAATCTAACTTGTGTGATAACTATGAATCCAATGGATGAATCTATTTTGATCCTAGATGCACCTAAATTTTCCCACCTCCAAAATTTGCAAAAACACAAAGGGGATTCCAAATTTGACACTTGTAACCATTTTTGAAGAAAGAAAACCCCATAAACTAAGAAGGGGATTGCTGAATCTAGGCTCTAATTATTGGAAGTTTGAGGAAATTGCTATTGATGATGCTAGTTGGCAACATGAGCAAGAGAATGTACCTAACAGTGCAATACACTATTGTCATTGATGTCAACATTGTTGTGGGTCTTTTTGGTTATTCCTAACAAGTTTTGAGGTGTTATGAAAGTCATTTGTGCAAATTGGTTTGATCCAAAAAGATTAGTTATGTGAAATTTTTGCTAAGTGTCAGAACTACCAATTCAGTATAACAACTTATTAGTTTTTCTGTCTGCACTACTCCACAAAGAAATTTTTTCTCTACGATACTAACCTAATTTTTGTGGTTGTTAGAAGAATCTAAATCTAATATTTCATCTGGTTTGGTGAATTATTATGAGATATGAATGACAGAGTTTATTTTGGCATAATACGACCTGATTTCTTACACATTATGTTTGTGTGGGAGATTTCGCACTTCTCCACAGATGAGTCTTTGATGTTGTGGTGTTGAAAATAAGCTGCTAGATGTCAGATGAGTGTGAATTCCAAATGGTATCATAATTTGAGGTCCACATGTGAATGTTGGAAATATGTGTCTCAATCCCATAGGCTGAAACCTCTATTGGAGCCAAGTCTGTGTGACATATTCCATGTCTAGTTGATGAGTAGATTTGTAGCCTTATGTTTTGTATAGGTCACTGGGACCTTGCATAAGTCTTGCCGAATAGTTACACATTGGAGTCTTCAGTGTGACATGTTGTTTTCAGTGTAACCTCTCACCGCCTGTGGAGATCTCTGCCCGACAGGCCATTCTATCGTACATCAGGGAGACCCTTGGCCGAAAGGCTTAGTTTGGGGTGAAGTCCCAGTGATAGCTAAAGTCTCGCCAACAATGTTTTATGTTGAAGCCTTCGGGGAAAGTCTTGGGTGCTCGGTGAGAATTCTTACCGATAGGAATGTCTCACCGATAGTATTCACTCAGGGTAACCCAAAGGTCTCAGGGAGAAGTCTCAACAAGAATGGAATGTCATGCTGACAGTATTCACTCAGGGTAACCCAAAGGTCTTGTGGAGAAGTCTCAACAAGAATGGAATGTCATGCCGACGGGGATACAACTCAAGTCATCAGAGTAGCTCAAGGTGATCAGTATGAAGTCTTGGTGACTCGTGGGGTCTTGCCGATAGTAGTATGGATTTGGAGTAACATAAGAGAGCTTGGTGAAACCTCTTGGTGAAAGACAAATGTCTTGCCGACCGTTTGGTGCTCGATGTAACTTAAAGTCTTTAGAGTAAAGTCTCAACAATGGACGTGTGTCTCAACGATGAAGAAGTCTATTGTCGGTATGAACTCTCTGCGAATGTGATAAGTCTTGCCGACTATTATTTGGAGCTCGGTATGACTTGATACTTTGGTAGGATGTCTTGGAAAAATCAATAGTCTCACTGATATGTATGCTGAGGTCAATAGAAGTTGTAAGCTTGATGTAACCTCTTGCCGATGGAAATGACTCTTGGCGACATCAATGATTGACTCTTGTGGCATCGGGGAGACATGATTAGTGTCTCACCGACATGTCAACATAGGTTGATCGGTTTGACCGAAAGAAGACCATCCTACATGGTGTCTTGTGGACCAATCGGAGAAGCCGAATGGGAACCGTTGGAAGACAATTTGTTGTGGAAGTTCTGAGAGGAAGCTCGACAGACAGGGCCGACATGGTTATACTTTGTGATCACATATTGTGTAGATGATTTGAAGGATCGATGGATTGTTGTGTGATTGTATTAGAGTGATTTTTATTCTGTAAATATTATAACTTGAAGGTTCCTGTACAAGTTTGATCATTGTGAAAGCTGCTGAAATATGACATCAGAAAGATAAGTCTGATATTTGTATGTAATCTCCATTACTGTAATACAAAGTGATTTCTCTTGGTGTGGTGAGTTTTTCTCCCGTAAGGGTTTTCCCACGTATATCTGGTGTCCATATATGTGTGTCAAATACTTTTTTTCTATTATCTCTTTCATGTGCATCTTAATTGGACTGTAATTGTAATTTTTAAAAGGTATCTCTGCATTCTTCCCTGAGGTTTTGATGTTAGGAGAGTTGTTTCTGCATCTAATTTTCCTTACAAGTGGTATCAGAGCCTTGCCAGTTGTGTTATCCTTGTGGGTACGTTGGGTTTTTTGTGTCAATTTTCATTCAGTGGGAGTCTTGTAGAAGTTTTTCAATTTCTAATTATAGATTGAGATGGCTAGCACATCAGGAAAGATTGAAATAGAGAAGTTCAATGGCAGCAATTTTGAGTTGTGGAAACTCAAAATGGAGGATCTTTTAGTGGATTGCAATCTATGGCTTGCTGTGTCTAGAACTAAACCTACAAGCATGAAGCAAGAATATTGGGACCTTGTAGATAGAAATTCGAAGGGGATGATAAGGCTCTGTGTGGCAGACTTCATTCTTCTGAATGTGCATGAAGAGAAGACTGCATCTTTCTTGTGGAAGAGACTGGCATCTATTTATCAAGGGAAGTCTTTGGTGAATAAACTATTCTTGAGGAAGAAGTTGTACACTTTGAGAATGCAGGAAGGAGGTTCTGTAGTTGATCATTTGAATGCATTCAATATGCTAATTGCAGAGTTAACATCTGTTGGTGTGAAGATTGATTAAGAGGATCGTTGTATGTTGATATTGTGTTCTTTGCCAGATTCATGGGATCACCTAGTGATGGCTATTGGGAGTACAACAACTAGTTTCAAGATGGAAGGTGTTGTTGCTTATTTGTTATCAGAAGAGATGAGAAGGAAATCTTCTAAGATGGTGAAGGAGGCCCTTGTTGTTAGAGGAAGATTGAAAGAGAAAGGCAAGAAGAAGAACAAGAAATATAAATCTAAATTAGAGGGGAGATCAAAGTCTCCTAGCAAGAAGTCCAAGGTGAAGTGATGGAACTATGGGCAACCTGGTCATGTGCAAAAGGATTGTAAAGAGGAGAAGAAGAAGAAGCAGAAGTATTCTTCTGACAATGATTCTTCTCATAATGATGGAGATGCCTTCATTGCAGCCTTGGCTACACAGGCATCAAATTATGTTTGGATGATTGATTCTAGAGCATCTTTCCACATGACATCTCATAGAGACTGGTTCACAAAGTATGAAGAATATGATGGTGGAAAGGTGTACTTGGCAAGTGATTCAAGTTTGGAAATTGTTGGTTGTGGAAGAGTCAGAATTCAATTCCCTAATGGAAGAGTGAAGGGAATCAATAATGTAATGCATATACTAGGTTTGACTTGAAACTTACTTTCAATAAGTATGATAAATGATATCGGAGTGCAAGTCACATTCTCTAGAAATGGATGCAAGATGACTAGAGGCTCAATGGTGCTAGCAAGGGGTGCTTGTATTGGTACCTTGTACAAGTTGGATGCACATGATGTTCAATGTAACAATGTCTTTGTAAAGTCGCAGAAGGCTACTCATGGAGGAAAAAAGGGAAATATTCCTAATTATATAAACTCTATGGAAGTTAAACTTCCAGTAGAAAAGACTATGCTCTGGCATCATAGGCTAGGCCACATAGGAGAAAAAGGATGAAAAACCTTGAAGAATAAAAACTTGGTTGAGGGGCTTGAAGATTGTAACCTTGAATTTGAATTCAGTGAACACTGTATATATGGAAAGCAGCACCGTGTTTCTTTTTATTCCAATCCTCATAAATCTTCTGGTTTTCTAGATTATATTCATTTTGATGTATTTGGTCCAGTGAATGTTCCTTCTTTGTCTAAGTCAAGGTACTATGTATCATTTATTGATGATTATTCAAGAAGAGCATTTTTCTATTTTTTGAAAAGTAAATCAGAAGTGTTCAGTCGATTTAAGGAATTTAAGAACCTTGTAGAAAATTAGATAGGAAGAAAAATTAAATGTTTAAGGATTGATAATGGCGGTGAATTTTGTTCTGATGATTTTGAAAGATATTGTAAAGACCATGGGATTAAAAGACATAAGACTACACCTTATACTCCACAACAAAATGGATTTGCAGAAAGGTTCAATAGGACAGTGATGGAGAGAGCACAAAGTATACTGAGTAGTGCTGGCTTGGAGGAGAAGTTCTGGGCTGAGGTTGTTGCTACTACATGTTACTTGATTAATCGTTCTCCAAATTTTTCTCTTGTTGAGAAAACACCTTTGGAAGCGTGGTCTGGTAAGAAGCCCTCTTTAAGACATATTCATGTTTTTGGCTGTGAGGCATATGCTCATGTGTCGTATGAGAAATGATCTAAGTTGGAGAACAAGGTTGTCAAATGTATTTTTATTGGCTATAGCGCTGGCATAAAACAATACAAGCTTTGGAATCCTAATACAAAGAAGGTTGTATACAACAGAAGTGTTATATTTTATGAGTTGAATCCTTCTACCTTGGATCTACAGTTAGAGACAAAGTTAGAAAACAATAAGGATGTAGTTGTAATTCCTCCTACACCAGAGAAAGAGGAATTCAAAATTCAAAATGTACCTGAAACTGAGGAGAGCTCAAGCAGTTCTAAAAGTTCTAAAGAAGAAGAAGAACCTCAACCTCAGCAAGTGAGGAGGTCAACCCATGAAAGAAAACAACCTGATAGGTATGGGTTCTTTTTGATAGATTCTACTTGTGCCTATGCTTTAATTTCTAGTACTGGTGAGCCTAGGAATGTAAAGGAGGAATTTAAAATGTCTAATTCAGACTCTTGGTTGGAAGCCATGAATGAGGAAATGACATCATTAGAAAAGAATGAAACTTAGAGTTTGGTGCCCTTGCCTAAAGGCAGAAAAGATGTTAGTTGCAAATGGATATTTAAAAAGAAAATTGGTTTGGATGGCAGTGTGGAAAAATATAAGGCAAGGTTGGTTGTGAAGGGTTATTCCTAGGTAGAGGGAATTGATTATGGGGAAATTTTTTCTCCTGTAGCTAAGCTGACATCTATTAGATTTATTTTGTCACTTTCAACAGCGTATGACTTAGAGTTCGAATAGATGGATGTGAAGACAACATTTCTTCATGGTTATCTTGAAGAAGAGATTTACATGTCCCAACTTGAGCACTTTGTGGAGAAAGGTAAAGAGAAACTGGTTTGCAAGTTAGAGAAGTCTATGTATGGGTTAAAATAGTCACCTAGAATGTGGTACCAAAAATTTGATACTTTTGTATTGTCTTTGGGATTTGTAAGATCCAAATCTAATCATTGTGTCTATTACAAATCTGAAAGTGATCAAGTTCTTATTATTGTTCTCTATGTTGATGATATGTTGTTCATAGGCAATAGTAAGCTAATGATTTCTGATCTTAAGTCTTAGTTGTCTGCTAAGTTTGAAATGAAAGATCTTGGTGCAGCAAGGTATATTATGGGGATGGAAATAACTAGGGACAGGAATAGTAGAAAACTTTGGCTCACTCAGAGTAAGTATATCAAGACTGTTCTAGAGATATTTTGCATGAATGATTGCAAGCAGCTAGTTGTTCCAGTCTTGCAGGGAACGAAGCTATCTATTGAAGACTGTCCAAAATCTCCTACTGAGATGGAGGACATGACCAATGTACCCTATGCTAGTGCAGTTGGTAGTCTCATGTATACAATGGTCTGTATAAGGCCAGACATTTCTCAAGCAGT
Source organism: Sequoia sempervirens (assembly GCA_007258455.2). NCBI lineage: Eukaryota > Viridiplantae > Streptophyta > Pinopsida > Cupressales > Cupressaceae > Sequoia > Sequoia sempervirens. The sequence continues at coordinate 609,976,020 of VDFB02193867.1, forward strand.
GAGAGTACTTAGTCAGTTTATGGCTAATCCTGGAAGGACACATTGGGATGTTGTAAAGAGAGTTTTCAGATATTTGAAGGGAACTTCAAACTTTTCTTTGTGTTACCATGGGAACCTAGTTGAATCACAGAGGACTCTCAGTATTCGAGGCTATGTGGATTCTGATTGGGTAGGGGACATTGATAGTAGGAGGTCCAGCAGTGGATACATTTTCATGTTGAATGGTGGTGCAGTGAGTTGGATGAGTAAGCGGCAGACTATAGTCGCTTTGTCCACTATAGAGGCTGAATACATGGCAGCTACTCATGCTTGTAAAGAAGTAGTTTGGTTAAAATGTTTGTGTTCTAACATTTTTTTTGATGCAGGGAAAATAACTATTTTTTGTGACAGTCAGAGTGCAATTTGTCTAGAAAAGAATCGTACTTTCCATGCCAGGACGAAACATATAGATGTACAGTACTACTTTTTATGAGATATGGTGGAGGATGGAAAGGTTTGTTTGGAAAAAGTTGATACTCTAGAGAATGTTGCAGATGCATTGACGAAGCCAGTGAGCATAGACAAGTTCAAGTGGTGTGCCAGTTCAATGGGCCTTAGTGCCCATGATTTTCAGTAAGTTTTGTTGTGCCCTGGAAGTGCCTGTGAGAACTTTGTCAAGTGGGAGATTGTTGGAAATATGTGTCTCAATCCCACAGGTTGAAACCTCTATTGGAGCCAAGTCGATGTGACATATTCCATGTCTGGCCAACAAGCAGATTTGTAGCCTTATGTTTTGTACAGGTTGTTGTGACCTTGTAGAAGTCTTGCCAAACGGTTACACATTGGAGTCTTCGGTGTGACATGTGTTCAATGTAACCTCTCATTGCCTGTGGAGATCTCTGGCTGATAGGCCATTTTATCATATATCAGGGAGACCCTTGGCTAAAAGGCTTATTTCGGGGTGAAGTCCCAGCGATAGCTAAAGTCTCGCCGACAGTGTTTTATGTTGAAGCCTTCGGGGAAAGTCTTAGGTGTTCGGTAAGAATTCTTACTAATAGGAATGTCTCACCAATAGTATTCACTCGGGGTAACCCAAAGGTCTTGAGGAGAAGTCTTAGCGAGAATGGAATGTCACGTCGACGGGGATACAACAGAAGTCATTGGAGTAGCTCAAGGTGATCGGTATGAAGTCTTAGTGACTCATGGGGTCTTTCTGATAGTAGTATGGCTTTGGAGTAACATAAGAGAGCTCGGTGAAACCTCTTGTCAAAAGACGAATGTCATGCCGACCGTTCAGTGCTCGATGTAACTTAAAGTCTTCAGAGTAAAGTCTCAATGATGGGCGTGTGTCTTAGCAATGAAGAAGTTTGTTGTCGGTATGACTTGCAAACTCGGTATGAACTCTCTATGAATGTGATAAGTCTTTCCAACTATTATTTGGCACTCGTTATGACTTGAGACTTTGGTGGGATGTCCTAGCGAAAGCAATAGTCTCATCGATATGCATGCTAAGGTCGATACAAGTTGTAAGCTCAGTGGAACCTCTTGCCGATGGAAATGACTCTTGGCAACATCAATGATTGAGTCTTGTGGCATCAGGGAGACATGATTGGTGTCTCACCGACATGCCAACACATGTTCATCACTTTGAGCAAAAGAAGACCATCCTATGTGGTGTCTCGTGGACCAATCAGAGAAGCCAAATGGGAACTATTGGAAGATAATTCATTGTGGCAGTTCTGAGAGGAAGCTCGATAGACAGGGGCGACATGGTTATACTTTGTGATCGCAGATTTTGTCTGGTTAGATGATTTAAAGGATTGATGGATTGTTGTGTGATTGTGTCAGAGTGATTTCTATTCTATAAAGATTGTAACTTGAAGGTTCCTCTACAAGTTTGATCATTGTGAAAGCTGCTGAAATATGACATCAAAAAGATAAGTCTGATATTTGTATGTAATCTCCATTACTGTAATACAAAGTGATTTCTCTTGGTGTGGTGGGTTTTTCTCCCGTAAGGGTTTTCCCACGTATATCTGGTGTCCATATATGTGTGTCAAATACTTTGTTTCTATTTTCTCTTTCATGTGCATCTTAATTGGACTCTAATTGTAATTTTTAAAAGGTATCTCTGCATTCTTCCCTCAGGTTTTGATGTTAGGAGAGTTGTTTCCACATCTAATTTTCCTTACAGTGAATTGGATTAATAGTTAAAGAATTTTTATTTAGGTCTTGTGGTGTGCAGGCTTAACACGTTTGATGAGTATGTGAAGGATTAATATGTGTTGAGCCTTTATGTGGGATCTATTTTAGGTCCATTACGACCAATCTTAAGGTGTTTCAAATTTTGAATTGAGGTATGTGTAATGGAGAATTTGTTTTGGAGTTGACAAGTTGAATTTTATGTGTTACATCCAAGTAGGCTGACCTAATTGATGTTACACTTGATGTTGATATCTATGATAGATTTTTTTAAGTGTTTTGTAAGAAGAGTGATGATGTATGTCATAGGTGTGATGCGAGTTTGATTAGAGAAAATATAAGTTGTGCATGTTGAGATCACGCTTGTTTGAATGTAGAGTAGAGCAAAGCATTAATCTAGATCATTGCAAATTTTGTATTTGTGCTTCATTGGAATTGTAATCATGTACATTGTAGATGCTTTTGTAATAGTTCAAAATATGTTGTGAGGCACCCTTCTTTATTCTATCTTTTTCTCTATGGGTAGTGCATCCACATGGACAATGATTCCACCTATAGTGAGAATTTAAGTATGTACCATAGAAAAATGGACCATTGACATTGTCATGGTTATTTAGGTATTTTTCCTGTGATGTTTGACTTATTTTGCTTAGATTTGATGTTGTAATATAACTTAAACAGTCACATTAGGTCTTGAATATTCAAATTATGATGTCTTGTGAAGGTGTTGTGAAGTTTTGTAACACATCTCTACACTTTTCTAGACTCTTCTTATCATAATTCATCTAAATATTCCATTTTTATCCCTTATCAAGTCCTATTTAAAAGTGTTGTAAAATCTTGTAACAAGATTTCACGCTTTCTTATGGTTTATTTGGCCACTTTATAAATTATAAGTGTGTTTCTATCCATTTGAACCCCCATTCATCTCATTCATGCATTCACTATCAATTAGCATTCTTGCAAACAATCCATCAAAACATCATTCAATAAAGCAAATATCAAGTATCTTGGAGCAACCATTGACATATCTTCAGACTTCAGGAACAAGGTTTTGGTGAGTTTAGGACACTTGCATGTTATTTATTCATCATTCCTTGATCATTTCATTTCATTTCTTTATCAAGGGTTTGATTACCAAATTGGGATTTGACCAAGGAAAATCCTTATACTCTAACCCTTAACCATTTTTCCCTTATTTGCATGTGTGTTTGCAAGTCTTGTAGGATGATTTGGAAAAGAAATAGGTGTTGGAAAGTGGTGAACATGTCATCAAAGTGTTTCAAGTCAACCAAACCCTAATTCAATCTTGGAGACAACATTTAGCCTATTTTCTATAGATTTGATGGACATCAACCCGATAAGAAGACAAGTGCAGATCTGGACCTACAGAATTGACTCCTGAATTTGCAAATTTTTGGAAGAGCACTGACTCACCATTAGTGGTGAATGAGTCCCACCTCTAGGCTGGAAAATTTGATTTTGTTAGAATTCAATTCCCAACAGTTAGAAACTAGTTTCAGGATAATTTACCAAGGGGAGGACTGATTCGCCATTAGTGGTGAATGAGTCCCACTGGTCATCAACAATAATTTTTTCTAGTTTCCAAAACCTTCCAGGATCAACATTCAACTTCCAGGTGCACTCTGTTCAATCTCAACCAATTCTTCTTGCATTTGTTTTTGTTTTTAGTTCATTTCAGCATATCACACTGTGTTTTCAAACATTACACATTTCATTAGTTTTGCATTCATAATCAGTCAATTTTATCAATTAGCTGCATTTATATCATTGCATTTGGTCATAATTACATCATATATTCCTTAGTTTGAGTGAACCACCATAATTTTTTGGGTCTATCTCTCTCCTTTTAGGTAAAAAATCCTAAGAGTGCTAGAGAAGTACATAGAATACCTAAAATTGTTGATTCATTTTAGTGAACCTGCATATTGAACACATTATCTTTTTTATATGCATTGCATTTACATCCTAGGACTCATAACATTAACCTTTGCATTATCTTTTGCATTATTTTTGCATCCTAGGGTTTACAACATTGCATTAGTGAATATCTCATATAGATTTCATTCTTGCACTTCAAAACATTAGAAAAACTAAAATTTTGCATATGCATCTTCATTTTGCATCCAAAACACATAAAAATCACTTTAAATTTTCTTAAAAACATAAAAAATCTCATCCCTGGACTCATTCACCACCTTGGGCAAATCAATCCAGTTGCACTTTTTGCACAACAATTTATGTTATTTTTACAATAGTTTCTACATTTATGTTTTCTATTGTTTCTTTTTTGTTTCAGATTATAAAATTCCTGTTATTTTCATTTTCCTCCTAGATTCAATTGCATTTGCATCCACCCAACCTATTGTGGTATTTGTATGAGTGTTTGGTGCCCTATTGATAATACTTTAGTGAGAAGAAGTTCCTGACTCATGGTATCCCATGATAACACACTCATTGTGGACCTTGGGTTGTCTTGAGCTCCTACTCCTAGTATGGAAAATGGTGCATTAGGCATGGATACTACCACTAGTACACCTTTACCTTCACATACAATGCATGTTGAGACAACAAATGATCACATTCCGCAAGACAAAGTCATTAACATTCATGAGGATTTAGCACATTTGTAACAAAACTTGCATCTTGAAAAAATTTAAACCACTACAATTCCTACTATAGATAACATCCATCAAATGCTTGAAAGTGATGAGGGCTTAGATGTCATGAAAAAAATTGTTGAGATATATCAAAAACATGCATCCTCCCCCTCTAGCACATCTCAACTAGCAAAGACTGAAGTGAGCCAAGGAGGATCTCACATTCCTCCTCCTTCAACCATAGCATCCATAACCACATATACCACTCCTCAAGTTACAAAACCATGCAACAAGTTAGTAATGTGACTCCTTTCGCTATTCCAACTAGCATTCCTAGTTCTTTTGTGGCATTGAATGTTCCATCCTCCACCACCTTCACCTCCCTTAGTGTCCCCTTTACTTCTCCCAACATCACATATATTCCATCACCATTCTATCTTCCACCTCATACTACCTACACTAACCCTCTCATTACACAAATCTTTCAGACTATTTCATCCATGCAACAATAAATATCCACCATTAACCAAAATTAAACCACACCACCCACCTACTATGCCCATCATAGTCCATTATCCTTGGAAATTTTAAGAACACCGATGCCACAAGGAATTGAGATGTTTAGGTTTGAGAATTATAGTGGAAAATGAGACCCTACTAATCATGTTAATTCTTATACTTACTTGTGTAGTTATTTTGTCCTTGACAATAAAGTATTAGCTAAACTCTTTCCTAGGACCTTAAAGGACACTGCCTTGGAGTGGTTTTCAAACATACACAATCATTCAATATGATCATTTAATGAAATTTTTGATATCTTTATAAGTCATTTCCAAGTCCATATGACTCCCAAAAATACAATGGCTGATTTAATGAGGTGTAAACAAAATGCAAATGAAAAAGTAACTAATTTCATTTCACTCTATCAATCATTGTATGCTCAAGTAGATGCCAAGATTCCTGATTCACATCTCCAAAAGATGTTTATCAAAAACTTACACACTCAACTTTAGGATAAATTGACCATGATGAATTTCATGCATTTATGCACAACCCTTTGTGACTATCACAACTCGGTTACTAGTCATGATTCAAAATCCAATTCTAGCCAAGTTGAGAAGTCTGAACATAGCAACCAAAACAACTCACAAAAAATTAGAAAACCAAATAGAGGCTTCTTACAGTTCAATCCCCCTCCTCCACAACCAACTTAACCTATTCCTAATCAAGCGATGATTGTTAAAGTAACATTGCCCTTTACCTATGGGGACCTGAAGAGACAATTTACCCCCTTACCCGATACTCTCCATAACAAAATGAATCAACTGCTACAACAACAGATGATCACTTTGTGTATAGTTAAACCACTTGATACTACCAAGACTTTACACCCCACCTTTAAACCAAATTCTTATTGTCATTTTCATCACGAAAATGGACATGACACAGAACAATGTAAGTGTCTCAAACATGTAGTGCAAGACCTCATTGATTCTGGCCATCTATCCATTGTAGGTGTCAATAATCAAGGCAATAAGTCCATTGTATCCCCCAATCAAAATTTACAAATCTTTACCAATCCCATGCCTAAACACAATGTTTCATTCATCAAAGCTAGTGAACCTTCAAACAATGATGTTATGAATGTTGATACCACTAATGAACAACATGATATTACTCGAAATGTCACACATGTTAATCCTCTTGTTGAAATGGTACGAATGATATCCCTCGTAAGGGCCAAACAAAAAAATCTATTGATATTACTTTTTCTTCTCATTATATACATAAAAACCTTCCTGATGGTCCTCTTTACATAATTGGATGCATCTATGATAAGCCCGCCAATGGGATATTGATAGATTCCACTTGTGTCGACAATGTGATCATGGACGAATTTTTAGTATTACATGATCTTTATCAAGATGATTATGAAAAACCAACAACATGGATTAAAACACATACTATTTTTGTATTCCCTATGATCGGATCAATTGTACTCCCATTAAAGATAGGACCTAAAAAATTAGATGTAACATTTTCTATCATCCCACAATCGAATCAGTTTTGTCTATGGCTAGGTCATCCTTGGCTTTGCTCGATGAAATTTGTCCCTTCAGTTGTTCAAAAATGTTTGAAGTTTATGATTAACAATGAGATATTTACCATACACCATAGTGGATTTAATCCATTGTCCTCTAAAGGTAATTTTTCATTAGAAGCTTTTTGGCCTAAACCTATGGAACCCATAACCCCTTGCAAAGACTTCTTTTTCATTACCTATCAAAAGTTCAAAGCCAAACGAATAGCCGAATTGTCTCTTCTTCACATGTCCCCGTCCACTTCCACTACTCCCATCTTAGATGAGACAATTCTTCTACCTGAATCTGAACCTAAACAAACAATGCAACCCAATGAGAAACCAATAGTAAACACTTCACCTTCATCATCTAAGCATCCAAGAGATAATGAAACCAACCACATTGTACCTCCTCTCACTAAACAAGTTTATAAATCCAAAGAGAAAGTGATTGACCCATATCGTTTGGTTACTTCCATTCCCCCTCCTTAGGAAGAAAAGGAGCCTATGGTGGATCAACCTACTCTTACACCTCAATAACTTCAAAATAGAATTAAAAGAAACCACGATGCTAGGGAGCGTAGGCATCGTTGTCATCTCCCTTGTTTTCAATTACAAATAGAAGAAAATGAAAATCAACCTTCACCATTGATAGAAGTAATACTTGATCACCCTCCTCCTCTTGACCTGCCACAAGATAGTATGCTACAACCATCACAAAAAAATGATCTGATACAACAACCACAACTCTTGATACATCCCTCATTGGAAATTACCATCCGTCCTCCCATCGTGATTAGTCTTGATGATGATGATAATGATGTGGAGATCTCTAAAATAGATGACGAGGTGCATAACGATCTAAATTATATATTTTCCTCTTCTATGAGCTTAAATGATAAATCTCCTACACTAAGTGGGGAACCCAGAACTTCCCCTAGTTCAACACTTGCAATTCTCCCTTTGGATAGTCAACTTCCCCCACAATACACTGAACATGATTGGGAGGTGGATGACTTGTTAGATGGTTGACTTGCATTTTCCTTAGCTAGCCTTTCCCTTTTTCTTTTTCTTTTTCTTTGGTGTGTTTGTATGTGCATATTGTGTTCCCCCGTAATGTCTATTTGATGTTCTCTCTCTTTGTACACTTTCTCTATTTGTACCTCCATTCTTCTATATGTCATGCATTGCTTTTGCTTGTTTCCTTTGTTTTGTGTTTTTCTTTTTGGGGATGACAAAAAGTGTTGAGACACCCTATGTCTCTTCCACATTGATCCAATTAGTCCCTTTTCCTTTTTACTTTGTCTTTTCTTGTGTTTTCCTCTTGGGGATGATGCAAGGAATTAAGACAAAAATGTCTCCTTCATGTTGACCCAAAATATTTTCCTTTTCTTTTTCCTTTTCATTTTCTTTACACTTGTGTTTTTCTTCTAGAGACGATGCAAAGCGTTGAGACCACAATGTATCTTCCATGTTGAACCAAAACAAACTTTATTTTTCCCTTGTTTTCACTCTCTTTGTGTCATTCTTCAAGTTTTATGTATTTGGGGAATGGTGACAATTCTAAGCTCTTTAATCAAAACATTGCAGCAACAAACATAATGACCCCAAATCCATAGATCCCTTATGTGTTTGGTGTGATCCTTTCTTGGGGGAAACCCTCCATTCTTTTGTTTTCTTTTTCGTTTACATGACGTAGCCTTAATCGAAAACATATGATTTTGAATAGGGGCTTTCCATGTTGGCTCTCATTTCTTGTTTTTTTTTGCAATTTTCCTTCGCCACTTTAAAGTAATTGCTCATAGAATGGTGTGTTTTTTCTTGGTTCTTAGTGTAGCCTTGTTACTTTATACGATTCATTTGTCACTTTGTTGATGACATTATGTATGATGTCCTTCATAAGTGTGATCTATATTAGCATATTACATTCCTCTTAGTGGCCTAATGTGACACACTACATCCCCTAAGTTGTGATTATTCTATTATTTGATTGGTCCTCTCTTGGAGATATTAGACACAATATTCACTAAGTGATAGACCTTGCATGAACTTAACAAGTCATTTGAACATTACTTTTTCATTTTACATTTAATTTTTTGCATTTTCATGGCCACCTTGCATAACGCAGCTTGCATGCCTGTGGTACCATCCTATTTTTTCATGAGTTCTAAGAATACAAAGATCTTCTTGTCTCATGAAGGACAAACTGACATTTTCCTTTGTGGCACCTTATAAAGGTATCAGGAGGTATAACTTTGATATGGTAGAGTGGGAAGCCCATTCTGAGGCATGACTTTCCCCATAGCCACCTATGTGTTTATGAGTACATACCACCTTAGCATATGTTTCTCACCTTTTGGGCCTTCTCACTTGGCAGACTGCCATGAGTTTCACACCCCAGAGTGAGTATGCATTTTCATTTTCGAACAAATAGCCTAGATGTGATCCACAACTAGCTAGAAAAATGATCAAAGCTTGATCCAAATTTTCTCTTTTCTTCTCTTCTATTTCTCTTTCACATGTGTGTTCCTTTTTTCTTATGTTTAGTTTGCTATGGGATCTTCATCTTGGTGCTTTATCATCCCTCTAGATTGTTTCCATTCCATCTTGCTAGCATAAGTGCAATTCGATCCCTCTTGATATGCATGGCTACTTTAGTGTGAGTTTGAAGCAAGTTCATCCTCTCACTAAAGTGGGGGCTAAATGTACCATAGAAAAATGGAAAATTGAAATTTTCATGGTTATTTAGGTCTTTTTCGTATGATGCTGGACTTATTTTGCTTAGACTTAATGTTGCATTGTAACTTAAACATTCACATTAGGTCATGAATATTCAAATTATGATGTCTTGTGAAGGTATTGTAACACATTTCTACAGTTTTCTAGACTCTAGTTCTTACCATAATTCATCCAAATATTTTGTTTTTATCCCTTATCAAGTCCTATTTTAAAGTGTTGTAAAGTCTTGCAACCATATTTCATGCTTTTCTAGGCTTTTCATCACTAATTACACCTTTCTTATGCTTTATATGGCCCCTTTACACACTTATAGACCTTAATTAAGTGTATTTTTTAATACAAACTAGACAAACAACATTAAATGCAACTTAATTCTTGACACCCACTTGCAAGCCTAGAGTAGGGACCCATTCACCATGGGTGGGGAATGAGTTCCTCTTGGCTCAAAATTTAAAATAATTCAAACTTTCCTTCGGGTTTTTATTCATTAAGACCTTATGTCGGCTTGTGATGATGTATTATTGGGTAATTAGGGCATAGGTGTGTATAAATAAGTGTTCTACTATCCATTTTAACCCCCATTCATCTCATTCACTCATTCACTATCAATTAGCATTATTGCATTCAATCCATCAAAGCATCATTCAATCAAGCAAATATCAAGTATCTTGGAGTAGCCATTGACATATCTTCAGACTTCAACAACAAGGTTTTGGTGAGTTTAGGACACTTGCATGTTGTTTATTCATCATTTCTTGCTCATTTCATTTCATTTCTTTATCAAGGGTTTGATTACCAAAGTGGGATTTGACCAAGGAAAATCCCGATACTCTAAACCTTAACCATTTTTCCCTTCTTTGCATGTGTGTTTGTAGGTATTGTAGGAAGATTTGGAAAATAAATAGGTGTTGGAAAGTGGTGAACAAGTCATCAAAGTGTTTCAAGTCAGCCAAATCCTAATTCAAGCTTAGAGACAATATTTAGCTTGCTTTTTGCATATTTGACTTTGTCAACCCGACAAGAAGACAAGTGCAAATTTGGACCAACAGAATTCACTCCTAAATTTGCATATTTTTGGAAGAGGATTGATTCACCATCAGTGGAAAATGAGTTTGACCTTTAGGTTGGAAAAGTTTATTTTTTCAAAATTCAATTCTCGACAGTCGGAAACTAGTTTTAGGATAGTTTACCAATAGGAGGACTGATTCACCATCAATGGCGAATGAATCCCACTGGTTATCAACAATGATTTTTTCTAGTTTTTGGAACCTTCTAGGATGATTATTCAACTTCCAGGTGCACTCTGTTCAATCTCATCCAATTTTGTTTGCATTTGTTTATGTTTTTAGTTCATTTCTGCATATCACACTGTGTTTTCAATAATTACACATTTCATTAGTTTTGCATTCATAATCAGTCAATTTTATAAATTATTTGCATTTAGATCATTTCATTTTGTCATAATTACATCATACATTCCTTAGTTTGAGTGAACCATCCTAATTTTTTGGGTCTATCTCTCTCCTTTTAGGTGAAAATCCCTAAGAGTGGAAGAGAAGTACATAGAGCACCAAAAATTGTTGGTTCAATGTAATATACTATAACTATTTTTCATATATTGTGAGGTAACCCTCACCGTGGTTTTTCCCATTTTGGGTTTTCCACATAAAAATCCTAGTCTTCATGTGTTATATGATGTTGTGGATGTTTTTATGTTTTCTTTCCTTACTATAGCTAAATATGCTTTGGTAATTGGATTTCTAATGTTAGAATGGTTTTATAGAATATTGATTCACTCCCCCCCTCAGTATTTTTATTTTTCAACAGTTGGTATTAGGGCTTGGCTCCTAGGAAGGAGCTTAACCAGTTCGGGAAGGTCTTGAAGATTGAACAAATGGATGATAAAAAGTTTCCTATTCCTCCAAAAGAGATCCCTATTATTGGATTCATAGAAGAATATTTCATTCTTGAGAAACATGGAGAACTAAAGGTTGTTCTTGAAGACCTTGACAAAGTTAAAGGTGAAAATAGAGTTTTGAAGGAAAATGTTAAAGAAGCAAACAAATGCATCAAAAAATTGAGAGAGAAAAAAAAAGAAGTTCAGAGAAAGGCATAAAGAAGTTAGTGATTAATTGAAACAAGCAAATAAATCCATCACTGGACTAAAAGTGCAAGTTGAAGAAAAGAAAAGAGTTGAGGAATGTCTAAATACAATGGTGAAAAGAAAATTTGATGAATGCACGAGGCCTAAACAAAAAGTGATAAATCAGAGATCAAAGCTTGATAAAGAAAGAAGTCATGAAGGTAAATTCAAGATAAGTTCTACAATGCTTGATGAGTTGATTGCAGGACAAAAGCATCCAAAGACAAAGGTGGTTTGGGACTTGGAAAAGGTGAAAGCTCAAAATAAGATCAATGAACTAGGGAAGACTAAAGACTAGAAGAACAATGGTAAGATTTGGAATCAAAGAAACAATGCTATATGACATTCTATCAAACAGCCAAATTCTCAAAGGTACCAATCTTTCAATGGGTTTTGTTTATTCTTGCAATAAATTTGGACATTTTACAATGAAATGTAGGAGCAAAATGTACCATAATGTTCCATCCTTTACTAGTCAGTGCTTTACATGTAAGAAATTTGGTCCTAAAGCAAGTGAATGTAGAAGTCAAATGATGAATGCATATAATAGTGGTAGAATGATTCTGATTGAACCCCTAAAAAATTTTGGTTCCATTTCTAAACTCTACAAAATTCAGCCAGTTTCAAGTATCTAGACTTAGGGTTTTTCCCATTGTTATTTCCTTGGGATTTTTTTTTCAAGATCTCTCCTAAAAACCCTTAAGTCTTAGCCCTTGTCAATGTTATGATCCATTTTTTACCTTCTATTTCCCGTCCCCGGTCATGTTAAAACATCTTGGGCCATTGAAGCTTGTGAAATTACTGGTCCTTTGTGACTAGGTGAGAAATATTTTTATTTTATATAAGGTTGATCGATTGAACTTATTTGACCTTCACATCCTTTGAAATAACATGGTTTAAGTTCTTTGAGGCATTTTTATAAGTTGTATTAGGTGGTCCCCTTTCTCAATACAGCTTATGAGCACGTGCAAATTATTTCACTTAAGTCCCACCTACCATTTTTTTTCATCGCTCATCACAGATAGCTTTATGAATGTTAAATTACATTAGCAATGTCTAATAAACAGTATTTATTTTGTTTTGTGTATGACGAATAGGTTGTGAATCTTGAGTGTTGTGTTAGCAATGTGTGGTACATGTGTTCTATGTGTTATCGATGACTCCCTTTTTGTCACTAATCACTTGTGAGTCTTAGGCTTTTAATTGCAGAGGTGTTGAAGTACTTATCCTAGGTAAGTTGATTTTCACATGATATTTGTTTGAATCATGCATTATTTGGCTTGAGAGTTTCATATTTATGGGATAGTGAGAATTTTGATTATCTGTAATTGTCACTGGGGCTAGTAGGAATTGTCTGGGTTTGAGGGTTTTCTTTCCTGCAAATTCATTTCAAGACCTTAGGCTGGTGAGTCTTCTAGTAATTATGATTTTCTAGTCCTTACCCTATGTAATGTAAGAATGAGTAAGTCAGGTGTGTCTGTCCAACCAATTAGGAGGTCCAAGAGACTTAGTGTGCTTGAATTTCTAGAGGACATATCTGAAGCTGAACTTGAAATACCTGGAGCTCTTGTAACACCAAAGGGAAAGAGGAGTGCCCATGGAAAAAATAAGAAGGGTGGTGTCAAGAGCACCTATAATTTGAGGAGCAAGGTTGCTTAAGAAGAATTGGTCAAGTTTAAAAAGAAGGTGTTGGTTATTTTTTATGAACCAAACTTAATATTACCATTTACCTATGAATCTGCCAGAATTCAAATTTTATTAGCAAGGGTAAGGATTGGCCAACACACAAGGATTTTGAGGCCTTACTTCTTTACTTCAGGCTCTATGAAACCTAGGAGGGTGATCCAGAATGTGTTCACATGATATTAATTTGATCAAGAACACTTCTGCACATAGATAGATTCCCATGGATGCAAATAGACAACATTCATTAAAGATTTGGTTGACCTCTAAACAAATTACTATCTACTGCAAGGAATAAGATGGTACTTCAGATTGGTACATTGTAATTGAAATTTATTTAGATGATTTTTGTTCTTATTTCAAGCCAAGGTAGTCAAGTGTATGACTAATTCATTTATTTTGAAGATAACCAAAGGAAAAGACCAATGCCTTGTCATAGGGTAATGGAGTGAAACTCATAATAACTAGTAATACTTTAGCAATTTGAACCAGTAATAATAGACTATTGATATACTACATTATAGTATTCAGCTTGCTATACCTAATACATAACTACTTATCAATCCTATGCTCTTTCCTTACAAATTTGTGACCTCAGTTTAACATTTAATCAATTCTTTGAATTAAAGAAAAAATGAAATCAAGCATTCAATTAAAACAACTAAAGATAAACGAAAGGATCATTAACCATTTCATTTATAATAAGGAAGAAAATTACATAGGAGAGAATATGTTTAGGAACTATCATTTCATTTATAAACTGCTACTATAGTAAAACTATTTGATATGTACTATAAATTGACTCACACCCTAGAATCCTTACTATACTATTCATTTGTGCATTGATTTACATTTTTCTCTTTCATGAGCTTAGTTTTCCCTCTTAGACCAATCTGAGACTCAAAACTTGAACCCCTTGTTATTAGCCTTGAAATCCTTTTTATAGAATAAGGGAGCAACAAGAAATAAGATGAATTATAATTAAATTTCATTTTACACACATTTCATTTCAGGTTTAGAAACCTCCAAGACGGTTACACTTAATCATTTCAAAGCATGAGAGAGAAAAAGAAAAAAACTCCATGTAATTTAGTTGAAGCAAATAGGCCAACCTTCCAAAATGCATAGTTCATTCTAGCAGTAGTGCCAAAATACCTTGTCCTTGTTGACCAAAGAATATTCTCCATTAGTAGCCAAAGAAAAAACTTATATACTACCTAGAAAAGGCATATTTTCCATTGAAGTTAAGGAGTCTAACACTTGTACCTCACACTAGCGAAAAATATTTCCACATCAGCATTAAAGACAAAAATCCATAGATATGATGAAGAGGACGAATCTCATGTAGTGGTGATGGTGTCATAAAAAATAAAAACAAGGCGAATACACTACTCTAAGTCATTAGAATCATACTATGCTCACCCATGCCTTGTTTGTGATGAAACAGGAGGAACCATCACTCCTCACTCGTTAGAGTCTTCATACAACACTAGGGAAAGAAGATAATGGACATACTCTAGGACAATATCACCTCCACCATCTGAAGGGCTATCTAAAACTTCAATGGGAGAATTGTGTCTCCTTAGATAGGCCTTACAATACTTTTTTCTCTTCTTTGCTTTCTTCACATGCTCAACTAATTCCTTTTCCTTTAAACTTGACCAATTCTTTTGAAATGGTTCTGCTTCTCAAATTTTATGTTCTCTTAACAATAGTCTTCTTATTTTTTCCATGGGAATTTCTCTTTCCCTTTGGTGTTGTAGAACTTCCAAGTATTTCTTGCTTAGCCACAAATATATCCTCTTGGAATTTGAACACACTAAGTCTCTTGGACCTCCTAGTTGGTTGAATAGAAACACTTGACTTACCCATCCTCACAATACATAGGGTGAAGACAAGAAAATTAGATTTCAAGGAGACTCACTAGTTTAAGCTCCTAAAATGAAGTTACAAAAAAGAAAACCCACAAACCTAGAAAATTTCAACTAGTCCCAGTGACAATTATGGACTATAAAAACTCACTATCCTAGAAATATGAAACTCTCAAACCAACTAATGCATGACTCAAATAGAGATCATATATAAATCAACTTATCGGGGATAAACACTTCAATACCTCTACAATTAGGACCCAAACTAGCATGTTATCTTTCTGACTCACACTTCACAATTCTTGTTGGGTGCAACTGGAGAGATAAACTGGTAGGAAAATCCACACTAAGTAGGAAATTAGGAGTGTGTTGTCATTAATGATTGGGGAGAGCTTCATGCGAGCGAGCTGACAACTTGGACGATTAGCTTTGAATTTGGACCATCAATCTTTCAAGATTTAAAACACCATAATGGTGATCTTCAAGTATCATTTCTAGCTTTTACAACTTGTTCCTCAAAAATGGTGATACCATCTCAGAAAGCTGCCAAATTTACCCTTAATCTTCATTAGTCACCCTTGATCTGATAATCAACATGCATCATGATATTGGTATGTTCCTTTTCATTTATATCGAAAAATTATAAAAAGTCAACACTTGAAGAGAATGCTCCCTAAAACATCACATCGCATGTCACAGATTTTCCCTAGCCTTGCAAGGCTCAATTGATCAGTGAAGAGAGCATTGGCACAATGAAACTTAGACTGTTAGATCATTTTTCCTTTCGGAAATCCTCACCTTGCATCATTTGTTGTTGATTTATGTTTCAAATTCTAAAACATATCAATGACTAATAAAAAAAGGTGATGGAACCAAATCAAGCCACATGCATCATCCCTCGAAATCAATGGTCACAAACATATCAGTCATCTACCCCTTTAAAACAACTATAGCTCATATTGACTGGTGATCTCATTGCTCATCACTAATTTGATCAAGATAAGTGCATATCTATCCACAATGTGCGATGAAAAGATATAAAAAGATCCACTGAAGTCATCGCTCATCACCAATTCACACTACAAAATTGTTGAGCAATTAGAAATAAAAGAGATCATAGAGATACAAAGAGAAACTAGTTCATCGTGCATCACTGATATGAACCAATGTTCTCAAACCCATTCACAATGAGCGATGGCAAAGGCGGTGGACAAGACAAGTGAAATATTTTAGCACGTGCTCATAAGTTGTATTTGAGGAAGGGGACAGACTAGGATGATGTATAAAAAGTCCTAAAAATATTTTAAAACATATTATACCAAAGGATTATAAAGGCCCAATAATATTAATCAATAAACCTTATATTATAATTTTAGACCTAGGCATGAGGGTCCAGTTACTCCATGAGCTCAAGTGGCATAAGATGTTTTAGGATGACTGGGCACGGGAAATAAAAGGTCAAAAATATATCATAACAATGACAAGGGCTTTGATTTAAGGGTTTGTTAAGAGAGATTTTGATAGCAAAATCCCAACGCAATATTAGTGGGAAAAGCCCTAAGTCTTGACATTTGAAACTAATTAAAATTTGCAGAATTTCTAGGAATGGAACCAAAAAAAATTTAGGGGTTCCATCAATGGCTCTAGTTGGGAACATTTTTTCCTCTAGAATAGACAAAGATTCCAAAATCTCAAGTGAAGTAGACCAAGCAGAGAGGACCAAAAACCAAGGACCTACCAGGACTAGGCAAGAAAATAAGACCAAAACAAACAATATATGTACAATATTTACATAAGTTACAAGGTGATACCAAGAGATCCAACCTCCATCATTCTTGAAGCCTCCTATGATGTGCAAGTTTTCAACCTGCACTCTACAACTTTACCAGCCTTCAACTTTACTTGGTGGCTCGAGTTCCCCAGCCTTAGAACTAGTACTTTCCTTTTTCAAAAACCTTGCTTTCCATCGTTTGTATCATGTTAAGGCTGAAAACATTATCATGAATTTCCCACCTATTGATTATGTTGCATCCACTGCAATCAATCATTATGGACATGTGTTTGAACCAATTGTTATTACTTTCATTCATGTCTAGCTGTGAACTGTAGTCAAGTAAATTAACTGAAACACATGGTTTGTGTAACATTTTATTTGACTAAGTTTACCTTTAAAAATTACACTAAATACCCATCCAAATGAACAGGGAAAGTGAAACATTCATAATCCATTTGATCCTATAAACTAATATCAAATTTATTTTTCTCATTAAAATGGAAACCCTCATACACACTCCTTTTAGGATTCCCATCCTGGGGAAAATATTCTAACCCTTTTCTAGTGATACTGCAATTTTATTTCTAATATTTCAGGTTCATTCCCATTTAGATTTTGTTCCACACCAAGCACACATTCACTTTGTGTGATGAACAATAAATGTTCATATATAGGCTTCTATTCAAATTGGTGTTCAGATTCATCAGATCAGTATAAACCAGTTATGCTACCGAGTAGGTGAACAAAGATGGTTCCCAAAAAGGGGACTTAATTGGCCACTTTTTTCTGAAATTATGAAATACTGATCTTGGATGTGAAATTGAGGATAGTTACAATGAAAATTTTTAGATGGAACAAAAACTAGGATCAAAATGCTCTGAGTCTACTTTCTAATCTACTTATTTATTTTGAAAATGGTTGAGATTAAGGGTTTCTAATGAGGGACGTACACAAATTGGTGTTGTTTTTGTTAGAAAAACGTAACATAGCAACTCTTGTACGACCCTAGCATAGTGAACTTTTTTTTAGTATTTTTAAAAACACTATGGTCAAAAGTTAGCTAATAGTATGTAGTTGATGGACAATTTATCTAATAATTTTTTAATGAATATTTGATTTTTTACTAATTTTCAAAGTGGACACTTCCTCAAAAATAGAATTTTGGCTGTGCTACCCCTACAAAATTTGGAAACTAAATGAATTTTTTTTTCTTAAAATTTGTCGAATGGAGTCTAGTTTCTAAAAATATAATTTATTTGAAATTTTGATAAGCAGTTAATTTATAATGAAAAAACACCAAACATTTTTTTGCCAAAAAAAGAGACATACAAACAAAAGAAATTATGGATGAAAGGATTAACATTGTCAGAAAGTGAAAATAATTACATCGTTGGATAGCTAAGAAAGAACCTAACATTACCCAGATGTTCAATTTGTTTGATATTGAACCACGTGCAATCCTGATGGTGAGTACGAACCCGATTATGTGAAATATTGTATAATTTGCAAAAACACGTCTCTTGTCGTTGGGAATTCCCTCCAAGTATTTGGGTTGGTATTCCAAGTAAAATACCATTCCCAAGGCCTGGGGATTCTCAAAGCAAGATATAATGCGCACGTGTTATTACGTGCTTGCATTATATCTAAATTTTGGCATGGTTTTTTTCGTTTGTGGTGAGCATGTCTAGCAAGACATAACCTAAGCACGGTATAATACACTTGCATTATCTCTTTCTTTATGTTAAATTTTACTCTATTGAATATATGTTTATATATTTGTATTTTTGTATGTACATGTATGCTTGTCTATCATGTATGTATGTATGCATGCATGTATGCCTGTATGTATCAATGCATGTATATTGTTTGTATGCCTATATGTATGTAAGATTGTATCTACACATGTACATGTATGCTTGTATGAATTTAGGATTATATGTACATATGTATTATGCTTGTATGTATGTATTTATGTATGTCTTTCAAAGTCGGGTCAATGCGGTCGAAAGAGTCGAACAAATCGCGTAAATCGAGGAAGTCGAGTTTCAGGGATCTCGAGATCGGATCGTCGTCGTCAAATCGAAAAATCAGATCAATAAAATCGTCGGGGATCAAAATCGATTGATGAATTAGGGTGGAGAGACCTATAGGGTTGATGGTTTCTAGGGTATTGAGGTTTAGAGGTTAAAGTTGAAATTAGGGTTGATGATAGAGGTATTGGGTTGAGGTATAGGAATTAGAAAGGTTTAAGGTTTGGGTTGGTTTAGGGTTAAGGTTCTGGTTTAGGTAGAGGGTTTAGGGTATAGGTTTGTGAGGATATATGGTTCTGCTGCGGTGGGATTGAGGCTATAGGGGTTGAGGAAAAGCAGGGTTTAAGGATTAGGGTTGAGGGATTAGGGTTGAGGGTTGAGGGAGTGAGGGTTGAGGTTTTAATGTATAGGGTATGGTGGGGGTGGGAATTTAAAATACTCTCTTAAAAGTTAAAATTAAAATTAAATTCAGGTAAAAATAAAAAGGTAAAAGAAAATATAAAATCAAAAATTAAAATTAAAAAGAGATTATATAAAGTAAAATTATAAAATTAAAAGATAAAGTTCTCGTTAAAAGAAGATAAAATTAAAAGAATTAAAGTTAAAAGTTAAAAGATAAAAGTTAAAAATTAAGATAAAATACGTAATTATTACAAAATTAAAAGTATAAAATTAAAGATAAAATTTAAAATAAAAATAAAAAATAAAAAATAAAAATTCAAAATTTAAAATTAAAAAATTAAAAATTATTCAAATTAAAAATTTAAAATTGGAAGGTTTAAGAGTTTAGGGTTTAGGAGTTTAGGGTTGAGAATTAGGGTTGAAGGACAGTGGGTTGGGTGTTTAGTATATGGTAGAGGGTAGAAGTTTAGGGTTAGGTTGAGGTTTAAGGTTGGTGAGGATTGAGGGTATATGGTTGGGATTAGGGTTGAAGGGTCAATGTATAGAATTAGATGGTATAGGGGTTGAGGGATTAAGGAATTCCAGAGAGGGTTCAAATATTAGGGTAGGAATTCAGTGGGTTTAAGGGTTTAAAGGTTTATGGTAGATGATTGAGTGTAGAGGGTAGGGGATTAGGTTTAGGGTTTAGGGTTTAGAAGTTGAATGTTTAATGGTTTATAGGGTTAGATGGTAGAGGCTAGAGGTTTAATGTTGATATGATGGATTGCTGGCCCTGACTCGAGAATCTTCAATGAAAGGACTTTAGCCATGAAGATAATCAACCACAAAGAAGTGTTGCAACAATGTGGAATGCTGATTAAAGATTCTAATGATAATATGATTGATATGATATTGATATGATATGGTACAAATGAACAAGATGCGATTATATAGGCAGGGTAAAACCTAATATGCATGAGATGTTTCCAAGTGTTATAATCTAACAACATTTGAAAATGGGGTAATAGATCAAGTGGTAGAGATGGTGCTTGAGATCCATCTAGCCATTCATTATAGTTACCCTTATGCAACAAAACCAAAGAAGGAGAGTAATATGCAAGCCCCATAATGGGGAGTCCTCCACAAAATACAATGAAATAGCACTGGCGCAATAAATAGAAGACTTCAAATAGATATGCTGGCCGAGGGAATATGCCTCACGAGATCAAAATATTTCTTCAAGCGAGGGATGTCTCAAAATCAAAAATCAATAAAAGATACTTGGATTTGAAACCAAAGAAGATATGTTGGTGATGAAAAATGAACAAAAATATCTCGAATCTTTGCTGGAATCTCCAAAATCAGCAATCGGTGCAGATATGTCGGCAGTTCGAGATGGAGGGTTGACTTTAGTTGACTTTAGAAATTGATATGAGAAAAATCAGCAAAATAGATGGCACCACTAGATGGTATACAAATTCTCTTTAATAATACAGTATAGTTTGCAAATTTTGATATTGTCGGCCCTTAAAGATATGGCCCTAGAAAAAACTACAATGTAAAAATCAAACTAGCTAACTAGGAGCAAAAATATAGCACCCAAGGGCTAAAAAAAGCCCCAGATCAGCGATATGGCCAGTGGGGTGAGCATTTGGAAACCTGCCGCTTGATGGATGGCGTCTCGCAGTGGCGCTGTAGAAATTGGCGGGGTCTAGTGGCTCAGTGATGGAGGATACATGACCTAGAGAATAGCGGAGCCATGGTTTCTCACGCGAAATTGCTTTCATGATGGGGAGCTTCAACCGGCGGTCGATGGGAATTATCACGGTAGTGGCGCCGGGAAGATTTGTGGCGTGCGGTCACGAGGTGATGTGGACGACCATTAGCCAGGAGGATGGTGGTCGATGGTGGCAACCGAATGAGGTAGTGATATCGGCCGATGGGACGGGCAAAAGGGTGGCGTCGATGGGGAATGTCTGTAAGGTACATCGATGAAATATGCGATAAATATTTGAATATTACAAAATTGCAATTCATCAATTGTCATCTGTTATAAATATTTAAACCGCAAGTTAAGTAAAATAGCGATTGGAAAAAAACAAACACTATATTACTTAAAATTTAATTTTTACGCCAACCACCTAATATATTTCGGGTCATTAAGTTTTTAGTACGCCCAAACAATATGAAAAAAATGCCCAAAAGCCAATTTTTTATTTTTCTTAAATAAATTGCCTTGATGGAGAAAGGAGGATTTTTCCACAAAATTATGCAGGATAGTACAAAAATTGCAAACCCTAGATAATACCTCCTCGGGCTCCCTGCTGAATCTACTTCAATTTTGGCAAATGGACAAGTGATCTATGGGTTTTGAGGCAATTTAATGGAGAGGTTGGAGAGAACTGATTTGCACCAAAATCAGCTTGGCTCCTAGGTAGAACCAACTATCCTTTAAAATAAAACTCCAAGCCTAAAGAATCTTTACTCTAAACTTCGATCAGGGTTGATGTTTCAATGGACTAGCTCGATACCATAGGGTAGAGATTTTACTAAGTGGGTTTAAGGGTTTAAAGGTTTATGGTAGATGATTGAGTGTAGAGGGTAGAGGGATTAACGGTTTAGGGTTTAGGGTTTAGAGTTGAATGTTTAATGGTTTATAGGGTAGATGGTAGAGAGTAGAGGGTTTAATGTTGATATGATGGATTGCACAGCCCCTGAAGCTCCAGAATCTTCAATGAAGGACTTTAGCCATGAAAGATAATCAACCACAAAGAGAAGTGTTGCAACAATGGAATGCTGATTAAAGATTCTATTGATAATATGATTGATATGATATTGATATGATATGTTACAAATGAACAAGATGCCTGATTATATAGGCAAGAGGTAAAACCTAATATGCATGAGATGTTTCCAAGTGTTATAATCTAACAACATTTGAAAAATGGGGTAATAGATCAAGTGACTGAAGATGGTGGCAGATCCCATCTCGCCATTGCGTATAGTTACCCTTATGCAACAAAACCAAAGAAGGAGAGTAATATGCAAGCCCCATAATGAAATTTCTCCACAAAATACAATGAAAGTAACCTTCAACAATAAATAGAAGACTTCCAAATAGATATGCAACTGAGAATATGCCTCTGAGATCAAGAAATATTTCTTCAAGCTTCAGGATGTCTCAAGAATCAAAAAATCAATAAAAGATACTTGGATTTGAAACCAAAGAAGATGACTGGACTGATGAAAAAATGAACAAAAATATCTCTCGAATGCTGCTGGAATCTCCAAAATCCGACAATCTGATGCAAAGATATGCGCTTCTGATTCCAGAATGGAGGGTTGACTTTAGTTGACTTTAGAAATTGATAGCAGAAAAATCCAGCAAAATAGATGGCACCACTAGATAGTGCTCTAAATTCTCTTTATGTCGATATCTCGTTTGCAAATTTTTGATATTGTCGCGCAAAGATATGGCCCTCGAAAAAAAACTACAATGTAAATCAAACTAGCTAACTAGGAGCAAAAATATAGCACCCAAGGGCTAAAAAAAAAGCCCCCGATCACTGATATGACCGTGGGGCTGAACGCTGGAAAAAAAAAACACGCCGCTTGATGGATGGCGATGGAGTGGCTGTAGGGTGGCGGGGTCTAGTGGCTCAGCTGATGGAGGATACATGACCTAGAGAATAGCGGAGCCCATGGTTTCTCACATGACCAGGGGTAACAACAGTGGGGGCTTCAACCTTCGGCGGTCGATGGGAATTATCACCAGAGAGTAGTGAGCGCCGGGAGATTTTGACGGGCGTGGCGGTCACCAGGTGATGTGGACGACCATTGACCGGAGGATGGTGGTCAGTGAACGAGCCGACAGATAGGGTGGTGATGTCGGCCGATGGGACAGGGCTGACAAAAGGGTGACGTCGATGGAGATGTCTATGGGCTGTCAGTGAATATGCCGATAGAAAATATTTGAATATTGCAAAAATTGCAATTCAAATAATTTATTAAAATGCCAATATAAATATTTAAACCCTGCAGATTAAATCAAAGCCAACGGTGGAAAAAAAACAAACACTATAGCCACCGAAATTTAATTTTTCTGCCAACCACCTAATATATTTGCAGGTCATTCTGATTTTTTTAATTTTTGCCAAACAATATAGAAAAAAAATGCCCAAAAAGCCAATTTTTTTTTATTTTTCTTAAATAAAATTGCCTTGATGGAGGACTGAAAGGGGGATTTTTTCTACAAAATTGTACGGATAGTACAAAAAATTGCAAACCCTAGATAATACCTCACAGGCTCCTGATTGAATCTACTTCAATTTTGGCAAATGGACAAGTGATCTATGGGTTTTGAGGCCTTTTGGACGCAATGGAGAGGTCGGAGAGAACCTGATTTGCACCAAAAATCAGCTTGGCTCTCGGGTAGAACCAACTATCCTTTAAAATAAAACTCCAAGCTTGTAAAGAATCTTGCACTCCAAACTTCCTGGATCAAGGGTTGATGTTTCAATGGACTAGCTCTGATACCATGTTGAGATGATGGATTTCACAGTCCCTGAAGCTCTGGAATCTTCAATGAAGGACTTTAGCCATGAAAGATAATCAACCACAAAGAGAAGTGTTGCAACAATGGAATACTGATTAAAGATTCTATTGATAATATGATTGATATGATATTGATATGATATGTTACAAATGAACAAGATGCTTGATTATATAGGCAAGAGGTAATACCTAATATGCATGAGATGTTGCCAAGTGTTATAATCTAACATGTGACAACATGTGAACCCTATCTATATGATCATTAAATGATGAGATAAGTTCTAGAAGGAAACTTATCCCACAAACTACGAAAGGGAATATTATCCCATTTATTAAATGATTTCAACCTAGGACTAAATGATTAAATGCAAGACCTAAGTTAACTTATGCTAGTGTAATAATTAATTAATTAATTACACCAACATTTAAGGGTTGAGTATTTTGGGTTTTGGGTGGAGGATTGAGGGTATAGGGTTGGGGGATTAGGGTTGAGGGTCCAATGTATAGGGTAGGGGGTATAGGGGTTGAGGGATTAGGGTTTAAGGTTTGAGGGATTAAGGTTCAAGAGGGTTGAGGGATTAGGGTAGAGAGTTTACTAAGTGAGTTTACGGGTTTAAGGGTTGGGGGTTTAGGGTTGAGGGTAGAGGGTAGAGGATTGAGGGTAGAGGGTAGAGGGTTTAAGGGTTGAGGTTTAGGGTCTAGTGTTGAGTGTTTAAGGGTTTATAGGGTAGAAGGTAGAGGGTAGAGGGTTTATGGGTTGAGGGTTTAAGGTTGAGGGTAGAGGATTGAGGGTGTAGGGTTAGGGAATTAGGGTTGAGGGTATATGGGTTGATGGATTAGGGTTTAATGGTTGATGGATTAAGGGTCAAGAGGGGTGAGGGATTATGGTAGAGAGTTTACTACGTGGATTTAAGGGTTTAAGGGTTGAGGGTAGAGGATTGAGGGTAGTGTAGAGGGTTTAATGGTTTAAGGTTTAAGGGTTGAGGGTTTGGGGTTTATGGTTGAGTGTTTAATGGTTTATAGGGTAGAGGGTAGAGGGTAGAGGGTAGAGGGTAGAGGGTTTAAGGGTTGAGGTTTTAAGGTTGAGGGTAGAGGATAGAGGGTATAATGTTGGAATATTAGGGTTGAGGGTCCAATGTATAGGGTAGAGGGAATAAGGGTTGAGGGATTAGGGTTTAGGGTTTAGGGTTTGAGGGTTTAGGGTTTAGAGTTGAGTGTTTAATGGTTTATAGGGTAGATGGTAGAGGGTAGAGGGTTTAAGGGTTGAGGATTTTGGGTTTTGGGTGGAGGATTGAGGGTATAGGATTGGGGGATTAGGGTTGAGGGTCCAATGTATAGGGTAGAGGGTATAGGGGTTGAGGGATTAGGGTTTAAGGTTTGAGGGATTAAGGGTCAAGAGGGTTGAGGGATTAGGGTAGATATTTTACTAAGTGGGTTCTTGGGGTTTAGGGTTGGGGGTTTAGGGTTGAGGGTAGAGGGTAGAGGATTGAGGGTAAAGGTTAGAGGGTTTAAGGGTTGAGGGTTTAGGGTCTAGAGTTGAGTGTTTAAGGGTTTATAGGGTAGAGGGTAGAGGGTATAGGGTTTATGGGTTGAGGGTTTAAGGTTGAGGGTAGAGGATTGAGGGTGTAGGGTTAGGGAATTAGGGTTGAATGTCCAATGTGTAGGGTAGAGGGTATAGGGGTCAATGGATTAAGTGTCAAGAGGGGTGAGGGATTATGGTAGAGAGTTTACTACGTGGGTTTAAGGTTTGAGGGATTAGGGTTGAGGGTAGAGGATTGAGGGTAGAGTACAGAGGGTTTGGGGTTTAGGGTTGAGTGTTTAATGGTTTATGTGGTAGAGGGTAGAGGGTAGAGGGTTTAAGGGTTGAGGTTTTAAGGTTGAGGGTAGAGGATTGAGGGTATAATGTTGGAAGATTAGGGTTGAGGGTCCAATGTATAGGGTAGAGGGTATAAGGGTTGAGGGATTAGGGTTTAGGGTTTGGGGTTTGAGGGTTTATGGTTTAGGGTTTAGTTTTTAAGGGTTTATATGGTAGATGGTAGTGATAGAGTGTTTAAGGGTTGAGGGTTGAGGGTTGAGGGTAGAGGATTGAGGTTATAGGATTGGGTTATTAGGGTTGAGGGTTCAATGCATAGGGTAGAGTGTATAGGGGTTGAGGGATTAAGGTTTAAGGGTTGATTGATTAATGGTCAAGAGGGTTGAGGGATTAGGGTAGAGAGTTTACTAAGTTGGTTAAAGGGTTTATGGGTTGGGGGATTAGGGTAGAGGGTAGAGAGTAGAGGGTTTAAGGGTTTAGGGTTTAAGGGTTGAGGGTTTAGCATTTAGGGTTGAGTGTCTAAGGGTTTGTAGGGTAGAGATTAGAGGGCAGAGGGTTTAATGGTTGAGGTTTTAAGGTTGAGGGTAGAGGATTGATGGTATAGGGTTAGGGGATTAGGGTTGAGGGTCCAATGTATAGGGTAGAGGGTATAGGGTTGAGGGTAGAGGGTAGAGGGTAGAGGATATATGATTAGGGTTGAGTGATTAGGGTTTAAGGGTTCAAGGACTAAGGGTTAAGAGGGTTGAGGGATTAGGGTAGAGAGTTTATTAAGTGATTTTAAGGGTTTAAGGGTTAAGGGATTAGGTTTGAGGGTAGAGGGTTTAAGGGTTAAGGGTTTAGGGTTGAGTGTTTAAGGGTTTATATGGTAGATGGTAGAGGGTAGAGAGTATAAAGGGTTGATGGTTTAGGGTTGAAGGTAGAGGATTGAGGTTCTAGGTCGGGGGATTAGGGTTGAGGTTCCAATGTATAGGGTAGAGGGTATAGGGGTTGAGGGATTAGGGTAGAGAGTTTACTAAGTGTGTTTAAGGGCTTAAGGGTTGGGGGATTAGGGTTGAGGGTAGAGGGTAGAGGATTGAGGGTACAAGGTACAAGGTTTAAGGGTTTAGGGTTTAAGGGTTTAAGGTTTATGGTATTGGATTGAGGATGTAGGGTTAGGGGATTAGGGTTCAGGGTCCAATGTATAGGGTAGGGGGTATAGGGGTTGAGGGACTAGTGTTTAAGGGTTGAGGGATTAAGGGTCAAAATGGTTAAGGTATTAGGGTAGAGAGTTTATTATGTGGGTTTAAGGGATTAAGGGTTAAGGGATTAGGGTTGAGGGTAGAGGGTAGAGGATTGAGGGTAGAGGGTGGAGGTTTTAAGGGTTTAGGGTTTAAGGGTTGACGGTTTAGGGTTTAGGGTGAGTGTTTAATGGTTTATAGGGTGGAGGGTTTAAGGTTGAGGGTAGAGGATTGAGAGTATAGGGCTGTGGGATTAGGGTTGAGGGTCCAATGTATAGGGTAGAGGGTATAGGGGTAATGGATTAGGTTTAAGGGTTGAGGGATTAAGGGTTAATACGGTTGAGGTATTAGGGTAGAGAGTATAATAAGTGGGTTTAAGGGTTTAAGGGTTGATAGATTAAGGTTGAGGGTAGAGGGTTTAAGGGATTAGGTCTTAGAGTTGAAGGTTTAGGGTTTACTGTATATGGTTGAGTGTTTAAGGCTTCCTAGGGTAGCGGGTAGAGGGTAGAGGATAGAGGATTTAGGTTAGAGGGTAGAGGCTTTAAGGGTTTAGGGTTTAAGGGTTGATGGTTTAAGGTTTAGCATTTAGGAGTGGGAGAGAGATATAAGGAGTTAGTGAGTGAGAGAGAGGGAGTTGAAA
>VDFB02193867.1:610004650-610064943 GCA_007258455.2 Sequoia sempervirens
ATTGATAGATCTTAGAAACTATTTTTGTTTTAATCTCTATTTCTAAATTTACCTCATCACTAAACCTACCTCATCACTTATGTTGTGATATATTTTAAATGTTTCCTTGATTAGTCTACCTACAAGGGATTCTAACCCTTCTCTCCACTGTTACAAGACTCTTTATTTAAGGCTAAGTTAGAAACATGGGGAAAGGTGCAACATATCTTTCAATCATGGATCAAAATGGAAGCATGGACAAAGCATTTGAATTATTTGAAAATAATGTTTTCGTATAAATGTATGAAAAATTTGGTAGCATTGACAAGCTAGTGAACTTGGAAAGATAGTGAGCTCGCTCAATACCTTTGCAATGCAGTAGGGTTGAGAAGGTAGGGGTAGTGTATGCCTCATAGAAATGGGGTCTCATTGTGATTTACATTACCATGACACCCCATTTCTATGAGGCATATGCTGCCCCTACCTTCTCAATCCTACCACATTAGCAAGCTAGTCAGTGAGCTAGCTTGCCAATGCTCTGCTAGCTTGCCAATGCGGTAGGGTTGAGAAGGTAGGGGCAGCATATGCCTCAAATAAATTGGGTCTCACGATGATTATAATCACCCTGAGATCCAATTTATTTATATGAGGCATACGCTGCCCCTACCTTCTCAACCCTACCATATTGGAAAGCTAGTGAGTGAGCTAGCTTTCCAATGCTCTACTAGCTTGCCAATATGGTAGGGTTGAGAAGGTAGGGGAAGAATATGCCTCATAGAAATGGGATCTCACGGTGATGGTCCCATTTCTATGAGTCATATTCTACCCCTACCTTCTCAACCCTAGAACATTAACAAGCCAGTGAGTAAGCTAGCTTGCCAATGTGGCAGGGTTGAGATGGTAGGGACAGTGTATGCCTCATAGAAATGGGGTCTCACGGTCACCATGAGACATCATTTATATGAGGCATATGCTTCCCCTACCATCTCAACTCTACTGCATTGGTAGGTTACTGAGTGAGACCCCAATGTAGTAGGGTAGTGAAGGTAGGGGTAGCATATGCCTCATAGAAATGGCATCTCACGGTGATGTACCACTGTGAGACCCCATTTCTATGAGGCATATGCTTTCCCTACCTTCTCAACCCTACTGCATTAGCAAGCTAGTGAGTGAGCTAGTTTTCCAATGCTCCACTAGCTTGCCAATGTGACAGTGTTGAGAAGGTAGGGGCATTGTATGCCTCATAGAAATGGGCTCTAACGGTGATGTAAATGACCATGAGACCCCATTTCTATGAGGCATACAATGCCCCTATCTTCTCAACCCTACCACATTGGTAGCTAGTGAGTGAGCTAGCTTGCCAATGCTCATTGGGGTGTCACTCACTAGCCTGCCAATGTAGTAGGGTTGAGATGGTAGGGGCAGTGTATGACTCATAGAAATGGGGTCTCATGGTGATGATTAGGGTTGAGATGGTAGGGGAAGCGTATGCCTCATAGAAATGGGGTATCATGGTGATGTATTGCCTCATATAAATGGGGTCTCATGGTGATGATACATCACCATGATACCCCATTTCTATGACGCATACACTGCCCCCTACCATCTCAACCCTACTACATTGGCAAGCGAGGCTAGTGAGTGAGACCCTAATGCAGCAGGTTTGAGAAGGTATGAGCATCATATACCTCATAGAAATTGGGTCTCATATTGATGTTCATCATCATGAGACCCCATTTCTATAAGACATATGCTGCCCCTACCTTCTCAACCCTACCGGATTGGTAAGCTAGTGAGTGAGCTAGCTTGCCAATTCAGTAGGGTTGAGAAGGTAGGGGCAAAGTATGCCTCATAGAAATTGGGTTTCATGGTGATGTATCCATGAGACCCCATTTCTATGAGGAATACACTGCCCCTACCTTCTCAACCCTACTGCATTGGCAAGCTAGTGACTGAGCTAGCTTGCCAATGGTCCACTACCTTGCCAATGCAGTAGGGTTGAGATGGTAGGGGTAGCATATGCCTCATAGAAATGGGGTCTCAGGGTGATATACATCACTGTGAGACCCCATTTCTATGAGGAATACACTACCCCTACCATCTCATCACCATGAGACCCCATTTCTATGAGGCATACACTACCCCTACCATCTCATCACCATGAGACCCCATTTCTATGAGGCATACGCTTCCCCTAGCATCTCAACCCTACCACATTGGTAGGCTAGTAAGTGAGACCCCAATGTACTAGGGTTGAGAAGGTAGGGGTAGTGTATTCCTCATAGAAATGGGGTCTCATGGTGATGTAAATATATTTCATTTATTTCAATGGATATTTCAACCCTATTGGATTGGTAGGCTAGTGAGTGAGCTAGCTTGTCAATGCTCCACTATCTTGCCAAGGAATTTGAATTCACATGCCTTGTCCATACTTCCATTTTATGAAGCCTTGAATGAAATATATTTCATTTATTTGAATGGATAATTTTTTTAGAAACTAGTATTCATCTCATTACCATGCTATAGGTAAAATTATCCACCATGCAGCACAAACGAACAAGGAATAAACTAATAGATGAAGAGTATGAAACCTTTAAAGCTAAGGAGAGAGAATGGGTGGTGGCATATCGTGAAAACAAGAAATTGGATATGATTGAAAAAAAGAATCCAATTGAAGAGGAGCCTCAACCATCAAAAAGAGAACATGCATTGGTAGCATAAAGGGTACAAAAGCGAAGGCATCGTGGTAGGACAGATTTAGATACCGTAGTTGGAGACACTCTATCTACCGTAAGTGAATATGAAGGGACACCATTAAGCACAAGTGAATATGCAGGGACACCATCTACCACAAGGGAATAGGGAGGGACACCATCTACCGCAAGTGAATATGATTGGACACCATCCACTACATCTCAAGTTGAGAGTCCATCATCACTTAGATTTGACGAAGAAGGTATGCCATCATCCCCACGTGAACCTCAAGGTATGTCTTCTACTCCACCCTCGATCGAAGGTACACAATATATCCCACCTCAGTTAAATATTGATGAAATTCCTAATGTTGATATGTATGTACCTAGGAGAACACCACCTAGAATTTTGCATAGAAAGCCAAATTATTTGATTAATATTGATGAGGATATTTTGCAACACATGGAAGGTAAGATTCCAACACACAATTGTAGAAGATATGCTGATAAGATTTAAAAATTCTTCTTTGAAAGTATAAATGAGACCACAAGATGTCAACTATTTGTTGAAATGATGCGGGGTATAAAGCATAGAAACATCATGAAGACTCTTGGGTTGAGAACATCGAATGCATCAAGTGAAAACACTATTGTGAAGAATCTAATGGATGCTTATCAGAGTGTGGGTAAGACCTCATGCTCAAAGGATAGTAATGTCACCTAGCATGTCATTACATCAACTTTGGTAGGCAGTCAAACAAAGAGAACTTGTCTCATTATAAAGACGAGTGAATAAATGAGAATTAGTAGAAAAACTTTATCAAAAGTCGTTCAATGGTGGCAAAGAACTAAGGGCACCAATTCAAATGAATTATGGGCATTCTCGGGAAAACTACCAAAGAAGGATAAAAAAGTTGTTGAAGCATTAAGAACACTAATTGAAGAGTATTGGAAGAATAACACAATTCCATCTACGAATCAAAGGGCTGTGGTAAGAAGGAGAATCGGTAGTCAGAACCGTGAGCCACATCCAAAGCATTTTTTGGATATGACTCAAACCCAATTTTTTCATAAATTTCAAAAGGATTATCCTCAAATTAGTATTTGTCAAATATTTTTTGAAATTCTTAAACCTTTTTATGTCAATATAAATCACACACACATTACTTTTTTCTATAGACTACATATTGAATTCTCTAACCATTATGATGTTTATCGTACTATATGTTTATATTTGCATACTAGTGATGTTTTGTAGGACTGTGGCATAGAAGCCCCACCAAAATCTTCAAGAGAGTTCTTATCAAAGAATTTATGTGAAATAGGGGATGGCCAAATATTCTATAGGACAACATGCTTGGATGGTTCATGTGAGCGTTGTGGTGGCTTGAAGCGTATGTCAGTATGTCAACATATGGAAAGCACAAAATAGGTGGGAAAAAAACTAGTAGAGTTTAGGAAGTATAAAACAGTGGCATATGCTACAAAGGATGGGTCTCAAGCAAAAAGGTGTGATTTGGTTATTCAAAAGATTCAAGTGTATTAGTTTATGTCCATGTTTTTTGACAATATAGTGTATGAGTATGCAACACATACCCATAGAGTCTGATGACTAGACACACAATTCAAGCTATGCAAGGATACCTTTCCCCATTGGTAGCATAGTATCAATGGTTGACTTTCCAGAAAAATACACTCTACAACCACAACATGAGGTGCAGTCATAGTGTTACAACTCCACATAGGTTTCGATATTTATGCACATAGCATTCATTCATGTAGCTGATAGTATAGAGGACCAAAGGATGGTATTGAGGGAATCACTTTTATATTACTGATGATCACACACATTCTCTAGAGTTCATGCAATTCTTTTCTAGATTTTCTACAGTGATTTTGTTTAGAGGGGCATAGTATACAATTGACATATAATATGGTTGGATAACTATGCAACACAGTTGAAGAACTCGTGTATGTTCTACTGGTTGAGCATGATGCATGTCATTATAGGTGTTCAACCTATGTGGAACTTTTGTGAGGTTGGGCATGGAAAGGGGGAGCATGATGGTGCAGTAGCATGTGTGAAAATAGCATTAACACAAGAAGAGTTAAAGTATAAATACAGTGCAAATTTGACAGATGCAAGATCAATCATTGAGTGGTGTAATGCTTCGATGGGTCTAGGTAATGAAGGTATGTCTTCAGTTCATATATTTTTTTGGTTGATGGATGATGCTAACATTGCACCATATGAGGATTGTTGTACACTAACAGGATTGAGTGAGCTACACTCGTTCCTTAGCTCAAATGCAGGTTCATGGAGCATTAATACACAGAAGATGGCATTCTTTTGTTCATGTACAATGCAAGCCTAGAATGATTGTGAGCCAGGGGAGTGGATTGAAAAATGGTTGACAAATTATCTTAGCCCACTTCACACCTATCGCCCTCTAATAGAATTGGAACTAACACAGATGGAATCATCAATCAACTTTGACCATGTATTAGATCTAGTTCATTCAGGTAATATATCTACTTGCTTAGTTTTTGAAATTACATTTTTGATGATCTTACTTTGTAGTGTATTCATAATGTTGATTAATTTAAAGAGATTTGTTGCACATATCAATGCAGGGAATGTTTATGCAATTATTGCAGATGGAGACAATGAAGAGGGAACAAACTATTGAAATTTCAAATTTTCACCAAATAGATTTAAAAATAAATAAATAAACCTAGTAGTTTAGGAAATGCATTCAATTTGCTATAGATTGTATTCTTACATATTTTTGAAATAATATAAATAAATTATTCAATTTTTTACCTCAAATTTCCTAACTCTAATTTTTCTGGATTTTTTGCTACTGAAGGGCCTATTTTTTCCATGATGATACTGCACATACCTAGATGAAGATTCCTCTTGTTAGAAACAGTAGTTAGTCAATGGAATATGTAGGGGAAGCATTCATAACTGATTGGAATAGCTATATAAATCATTGTAAAGGCGTGGAAAAGAGTAGAACTTGTATTCTTGAAGAAATTAGTAAATAAAGGACCCTATTTTCTATATTTGCAACACTTTTCCTTTTTTGTTTCAAGCTTGTGCAAATTGTAGAATACCTTATGGTTTGATTGTTGATTATTTTTCTTCAGAGGAAGGAGTTAGGTTACTTTTGAAAGTGTTTTGAAGTCCCTTAACTCAGATTTTAGGAAATAAGAACAATTTTATCATAACTGGTTTGTAACCCTCAATAAGGGTTTTGAGAGTCCATTAATTGATAAGATTGTCATTCCAATGATGTAGGTTTAATTAGGTTGGTGGAATGGATTGAAATTAGGTGTTTTTCAATTTGAATATGTGTGTAGATTCAGGGGAAGACATGAATGTGAAGTTTTGCTAGTACTCTAGATAAATTTCTAAGTTTTGACATAAGAATTGGTCCCTACAGACTAGAGTTTGGAGAAATGATAGTTGCAGAGGCTTGATGGTGGTTTGATTACTATATTTAGATATATTCCAACATATCTAAGGAATTTTCAAGTTTTTATGAGGTTTGGTATGTGGGTTTTTAATAAACCTCAGTTTTCTTGAGCCTATAAGGGAATTTGATGAGGGTTTTGTTGTTTGATGATATATTGAAACTGTTAAACTATAGAAGTGGAAGATTTGAAGGTTTTGATACATGATACACTACTTACCATGGTTATTTTATGGTTTGGAGTTGATTTTTCAATAGTTGCTTCACATAATTGACCTAATTTGAGATACTTTCTAGAGGATAGTTTATTGTTCTTAGAAACTTTCCAAAATAATCTCTTCAAATCTTTTGTTATGTATTAGTAGATCAAAATGGGTTTATAAATATGTATCGGGTCTATGGAAACACAAAGATATTGAAAAAGAATCACTTGTTTTAGGGGTTTGGTGACCTACTAGAGATATGATGGTTTGATTGCTAAAAATAGTGAATTTGAAAAAATAGTGAAAAGAATGGTTGTTAATGTTTGGAAACTGTCTTATTGATGTTGTTATAGATGTCTCTATGTTTGGATAAGGTTTAGAAAGAAAACTTGTTGAATTTGTTGATTTGAGAAAGGTTAACTCTATGTGTAAAATAGTGTTTGGTTTGCAAGATTCAAATGATATGATAGATTAGTGTCATGAAGGTGAGTTATTAATTTGTTTTTGAAAAAATGTGATTGTTTAAAGGTGTTACAAGGTCTGGTACTAGGTTTGAAGCGATAATGGATGAGTGGTGGTCTTTTTTCCTTAATGAAACAAGATGAAACTTGGTGAGTGGTAGATGGTTTGGTTGGTTCAGTATTTTTGATGGTGATTTCGATCAAACCCTCATAAGACTCTTTTGGATTAGCTTTCACAAAGCAAGTAAACTATGTTGTCCACAAGGTCGATTAGGCCAAATTAATAAAGCAAACCCACTTTATTCTTCCTATCACATGCAAACCACCATTGGGAAGCATTAACCAGTCTACCAAATCATCAATTCCTCCACTTCTAGGGAGTGATAAGCCCTCTAACATAACAAACCCTAAAACCCTCTTATTTTACAAGCTAAGCAAGGGTTTATTGAAAACCCATACTCCAAACCTTCAAAAAGGTCTGCACAAGCTTAAAATTTCAAGAGATATTGCTCTATCCAAAGATTTCTTCAAACCTTAGCACTAAACCACCATTTTCCATAAAAAAAATACACTATTTGACATCTAGGGCATCACCTAAAAACCCTTGATTCATCTCCATTGCACACAAAACTTTACACACATATTTTATAACCCTAACTAATCATTTCCACTGAGTTATAGAAGCATACATTGGCTTGAAGGCTTAATATGACATTTTAATGCACTTAAAACCCTTGAAACAAGGTATACAAACCGACCCTCAATAATTGGCTTTTAAAATGAACAAAATCAGTTGAAATCCAACCATAAAAAAACTAAAATGGAGTTAAGTCTACTTCCCACTGAATTCCATCCAAAAGAGAGTACAATCACCCTGTACGAAACTGTATAGTTCAAGGAAACATTAGATTTTTGGTAAAAATATAGAAAATTGCAAGGAAACAATGAATTTTATTGATCTTATTCTAAGTACATGGTAAATTTACACTAAGAATGGTATATTTATGCTAGGAATGGTCCTCTTTCACACCCAAACATGTGGAATCACTCTAAGCTACTTTCAACTGGCTCAATCCCTTAAGGGTCTAACGTGTAAAAGGGAAACAAACTTTGATGGGGTATTACTCAAAAATCATGATGCTTATGAAATATTCATCTAAGCCTACAAGATCACGTTAGGCCCCTCTACAATAACCTCTCTCAGTTTTTGTTATCTCAAAGTGGTATTCCCATGGTGCCTAGTTTTCACTTGATGAAAAAAGTGTCAAATGTAAGTAGTGCAAAGGCACAAAGTGGTGTAACTTTCATTTTGTAACTTGTGTGACCAAACAGATTGTTCCAACATTTCTGAATAGATACTTTTACACTAAGCATGGTCCTCTTTAGTACCCAAAGACGCGGAATCGCTCCAAGCGACGTTCAACTAGATTGATCCCTTAAGAGTCCAAAGTGCAAAATGGATGCAAACTTCAGCATGTTGTTACTGGGATACCATGATACTTAAAAGCTTCTCATCTAATCCTATGGGATCAAGTTGGGCCCCTCTACAATAACCTCTCTTGGTTTTTTCTATCTCAGAGGAATTTTCTCGTGGTGGAAAATTTTCAGTTGGGGAAAAAGTTGTCAAATTAAAGTAGTTGAAAGTTTTAAAGTGGTGAGTATGTGCAGGATCATCATGGAAAAAATAGACCCTTAAGTGGCAAAAAATTTAGAAAAACAAGAGCTAGGAAACTTGACATAAAAAATTGAATAAGTTATCTATATTATTTCAAAAATATGTAAGAATAGAATCTATAGAAAATTGAATGTAGTTTCTAAATTACTAGGTTTGTTTAAAAAAAATAAAAATCCATTTGGTGAAAACTTGAAATTTCAATGCAGTACTTAAATTTCAGGGAAAAAATAAGTAGGTGTCTGTTTGATAAGCACAATAAAATTAATATAAAGATTTTAGATATAAGTAGGGGACTCATGTCCCGATGTGATGCGTATTTTTTTGTAATTTTTTTCCAAGTAAATAATTAATTATGAATTTTTTATTACAACTTTTAAAAAATATAAAAAACTTGTATGTCTGACCACCTTAACTTGGTCAAAACTTCCTGATATTCAATTTTTATTTTTTTAATCCTATAGTACATGAAGCATAGAATGTGATGCATGTTTTGGATTCAAAAAATGTGATACCATTTGAAAGCTATAGATGTTTTTCAATCAGCCTACCAATTAGGACTTTAGTCATAATTTGAATAGAAAATTAATGATAATTACTTATTAAATTCAAAGTAAAGATAATTTATATTAGTGGAAAGCTGATAATCTCCTTTAAAAATTCTTTTCATGTCATCAATTTTGGGTAAAAAAAAGGTTGTCGGCCATATACCCATCATATTGTCACTTTTTGGCCCATCATGATCCTCCACATACCCTGGTGTAACTTTCCTTTTGCAACTCATTTTTCCAAATGGACTATTCCAAAAATTCCAAATAAGTATTTTTATGCTAGGCATGGTCCTCTTTCACGACCAAACACATGGAATCACTCCAAGCTACGTTCAACTGAAACGATCCCTCAAGAGTCCAAAGTGTGAAATGGCTGCAAAATTTAGCATATTGTTACTCGAATACCGTGACACTCAAAAACTTTTCGTCTAATCCTATGGGATCATGTTGGGCCCCTCTACAATAAATTATATCAGTTTTTGTTATCTTGGAGGCATTTTCCCATGGTGGCGAATTTTCACTTGGGGAAAAAGTTGTCAAATGCAAGTAGTTGAAAGTTGCAAAGTGGTGTGAATTTTATTTTGCAATTTGTGTGACCAAAAAGACTATTCCAATGCATTTAAATATGTATTTTTATGCTAGGTGTGGTCCTCTTTTACACCCAAACACATAGAATCACTCTGAGCTACATTCAACCGGATCAATCCCTTAAGAGTCTAAAGTGCAAAATGGCTGCAAACTTCACCATGTTGTTACTCAGATACTGTGATCCTTACAAACTTCTTGTCTAATCCTATAGGATCATGTTGGGCCCCTTTACAATAACCTCTCTTGATTTTTTTCATCTCAAAGGAATTTTTTTGTGGTGGCAAATTTTCACTAAGTTAAAAAGTTGTCAAATGCAAGTAGTTGAAAGTTGCAAAGTGGTGCAACTTTCGTTCTGTAACTCGTGTGACCAAATAGACTATTTCAATGCATCTGGATGGGTATGTTTATGCTAGGAATGGTCTTCTTTCACACCCAAACACATGTAATCCCTTTGAGCTACGTTCAACTGGCTCGATCCCTTAAGGATCCAAAGTGCAAAAGGGAAGCAATCTTTAGTGGGCTATTACTTAGAAACCGTGACATTTACGAACTCTCTGTCTGAGCCTATGAGATCATGTTGGGCCCTCTACAATAACCTCTCTCAATTTTTGTTATCTCAGTGTCATTTTTTTGTGGTGTCAATTTTTCACTTGATGGAAAAAGTGTCAAATCCAAGCATTGTAAAGTTGCAAAGTGGTGCAACTTTCATTTTGTAATTCGTGTGACCAAACAAACTACTCCAACACGTCCTGATAGGTACGTTTACACTAGGCATGGTCCTCTTTTGTACCCAAACACATGAAATTTCTCTGAGCTACATTCAACTGTTTTGATCCCTTATGATGCAATGCAAAACAATTGAAAAGAGAAACCTACACATGACGGTTGAGAAGTTCGAGTTTTGCACACAAAAAGTGTATGATCATTGGTGCAGAGCACCTTGTTCCTCCATTTGATGAAGTAGATCTAGTTTAGTGGTTCTATTCATGATAATTTCAAATAAGGCCATGATAGGCCATTTTTTAATGTTGCTTTTATTTTTGAGTTAGTGTGGGGTCATTTGAGTCAATTATGTAAAAATTGCAAAATTGTCAAAAATGTTGTCAAGCAAAAATGTAAAAATTGCTCTCATGTGGAAGCCCAATAGTCATGGGCAGTTGAAAGATAGTTTTAGGTGTTTTAAGGAGATTTTTGAGGTTTATATAGGTTGGAAACTCGAAGTTAGTGGTTGTTGAAGAGTTTGAAGGAGAATATCAATGAAATGTCTATGTTTCTTTGTTAATTTTTGTACATTTTCTTCATTTCCATCCTGT
Source organism: Sequoia sempervirens (assembly GCA_007258455.2). Lineage (NCBI taxonomy): Eukaryota > Viridiplantae > Streptophyta > Pinopsida > Cupressales > Cupressaceae > Sequoia > Sequoia sempervirens. The sequence goes on from VDFB02193867.1 coordinate 610,015,590, forward strand.
GTATAGGTCCATACAGTAGAATTTTTCTTTAAGATGATCTGAATCTATTGTATAATGGTTTTATATTTTATTTGAATCCATTCTTATGGAATTCTATTAAGTTCCAAGCAACTTAGAAGTAGATTTTTGAAAATGATATGAACTTGCTCATACAAGGGTTTGAGTGTAATATGTTGAAATAGGCCATTCCACCTATTGTTCAGGTTGTGTCTCAATGGAATGGGCTCGATGTAAGTAGGATAGGGAGTAGTAATAAGAAAATACCATTGTTAAAGGAATTGGAAGAGATTACTAACATTGCCCCTATTAAAAATTCAGAATTTAGGCCTTAAAAGCAAGGCTAGAAGAGGTAAAAAGAAGAAATTGCTTAAGAATAAGTTAGAATAGGTTGGAAATAGCGTGAGGTTGTGGATTTTTATTTTTTCTAAAGGTCTACAAGGATAGGGAAGGTCAAAATTATGTTATGGCATGATGCCCTAGTTGGGAAAAGAGGGGTTTTGAATGAAAAAGAGAGATTTGAGAGAGTAAAAGTGGGTAAGGTCAGGGGGCAACATAATTTGGTGGTCAATTAAGTTTTTACAGGAAGAATGTAGATTGTTGGAAGATTTTTGAGGTTGTATGAGGTATGTATATGGGGTTTTCAATAAACCCTAGTGAAATTTGAGAAAAGTGAGGGCTTAGAGGATAGCGGGGTTAGAGGGACAATCACGATCTAAAAATTGTGGATTTTGTGGATTTGTAGACTATTATATGCTTCCCAATGGTTTTTTTCAATTGGAAGAGTGATTGTGAGGGTGTTGCTTGGTTAAATAGACCTATTTGGAGGTCTAGGACAACATTGAAGCACTAGGTTGAAGGTTTTGTTTCAAATGAGTCTCATGGGATTTTGAGGCATGTGAAAGTATGTGTTAAAGGTTGTTTGAAAATAATGAGGGTTGGAAAGATTGTTTAGAAAATTTGAAAGTTTTGTCAAGAAAGGTAGGTTTGCTGACCTACTAGAAAGACTAGGTGATAAACTGAAAACAAGCCAAGATAGTGATTTGGGGGAAGAAAAGTGATTGGAAGTTCTTTGTATGGTGAAAGTGGATTGAAGGCCTCCCTATCATTGCATCAATCATCCTCAAGTCTAGCAAGCACAATTTTTTTTTCAATTATCCTCCTTGTCCTTACAACAATATACAACCAATTGTAAATGTGTATAGTGGTGGAACTTGGAAACATTTTATTTTTCCTCAATTAACAACTTTGGTTGTGAAACATTTTATCATTTTCACTTGAAATAATTTTCTATGATTGAAAATTGGATTATAAGAGAAACAAGTGATGCTCTCACATACATTTATTATTTGGTGTGATAAATAAAGTTTCAACCATTGATTCCATTTCTTATTTGTATTATAAATTATAACTTGCTTTCTTCCAAGTCCATTTCCTATACAATAAACAATATTGCAAAAAGTTGACATATAAATCTTTTGACATATTTATATGGTGATGGATTAAGAACATAATAATTCATTTTGCACTATGAGGATTATGCTCTAAAAATATTTAAAGGCTATTCAAGATAAATGTTTATGTGATAATGTGTCAAGAAGTTAACTACTTCATCTACTTTGAATATAATTTTTTACAAATGTTGTGAATATTATGTATCATTTGCTTAATTGAGTTGTTTCAATCAAAGGATTAAATATATTGGAATCTTTTTATGAATCATTTCATGGAATACCAATTTAAAATGTGTTTTTTTCTTTTAGATAAAGTTGTTTAGCAGCAATTAATTAATATTCAAGACAAACCATGAAGGACAACAATGAGAAATGCTAGGGCTAACCAATTCATAAGTATACACATGAATAATTCAATCATGTACATGTGAATAAGGGAAGCACTACTCAAAAACACATAAGCCTTGAAGTATATACACGAATACATAACTTATACATAAATTAATACAAAGTATATGCATGAATACAAAGTATATGTGCATGAAAACACATAAGTCACAAAGTATACATTAGAACACAAGTAAGTCACAAAGTATACATGTAAGTTGTAAAGTATACACTTGAATACAAATAACTCATATCTATTGAACCATGAATTCATAATGCAAATATGGACACGATCGATAAAAAATATTTGTATTAACCAAACAAACATGTAGGAATACATCAATATATGTTAATATAAATATAAAATATAGGTACAAAATAGCCATATAGGCTTACAAGAATGCCATATAGCCATATAATGTCAAATATATCCAATACAAAATATATAGAAAAATGCCATATAGGCATACAACAAAGGGCTCTGGAATCAAAAGTCATTGCTCTCCATGCTCTCGAAATAAATTCTTTCCCTTTACTTGTCGATCAGATGGTGATACGTCTGTCACTCATTTATGTCGTAGTCAAGGAGTGCTCCTGCTCCTCCTCCTAGTGTTTAGTTCCTTGTGAGGTCTTATTTGTTACAATAAGAAGTAAACACATTAATATATAGAAATTACATTATAAAAAATGATATATTTAACAAAATAATCACTTATTTCCATTTGATGATCACTCACCACGAGGGAAATATTCACACACCCATGCTAAGACATGTTGAAGCCCTGTATAAACCATCCAAATATAAATTAAACTACAAATCAATAATGGTTTTATTTTTCACTAACTAACATCTATAACAATGAATGTAAATTGAAATTTCATAATTTTCCTCATGCCTCCCCTATCAGAGCCATCGAGTATTCTATAGTAGATGAAACACTCATCTCCATTGCCCTCGTCACATTTCGAGGTGTTTCCACTTGCAACATATGAAAATAAAACAACAAATTATTCAATCACAAAAACTACAATAGCAATCCACGTCATGACTTATAATGTATGAGATAATAAACAAAATTTTGAGTACTTATTAAACCATATATTTCTAACTATCATGCTTACTATTTTCCCTATCCATATCCTGTTCGAAAGCAAGTATTTTTACAATTTTACCCATAGCAGCAAGTCAGTGAACCATTTGATAAAATGATTTCATAGACATGTAGGATAATTGTGGTGGCATAGAGAAAGTAGTGAACTATTTGAAAAAATTCCTCAAAGAAATGGGGTTGCGTGGTGATGGAATGCCATTACAAACAAATGTATGTCATGGAATTCCATCACCATAAGATTGCATTTCTTTCAGGCATTTTTTTAGACAGTTCATTGCCTTCTCTATGGTTTTATTGCTTAGTATTATGCTTTGATCTAAATTTTTCCAAGCATCCATAGTTTGTTGGAAAGCACCTATTTTAGGCTTTTAGCCATAGTAGCAAGGAAGTGAGTTGTTTGATAAAATGATTTGGTACACATGTATGGAAAATGTGGTATCATAGAAAAGGTGGTGAGTTGTTTGAAGAAATTCCTTGAATAAATGTGGTCTCATGGTGATGGAATGGCATTCCATCACCATGAGACAACATTTCTTCGAGGCATTTTTTCAAAATACTAACTACCTTGTCTATGCTATTGCTTACTATTGTGCGTTGATAGATTTTTTCCAAGCATCGATAGTTTGTTGGAAAGCACCTTTTTAAGCTTTTAGCCATAGTAGTGAGGAAATGAACTGTTTGATTAAATGCTTTGGTAGAAATGTATGGAAAATGTGGTAGCATAAAAAAGGTGGTGAGCTATTTTAAAAAGTGCCTCAAAGAAATTGGGTCTCATGGTAATGGACATCACCACGAGACCGCATTTCTTTGAGGCATTTTTTCAAACAACTCATTGCCTTGTCTATGCTATTGCTTACTATTATTCTTTCATGTATTCCTCCCAAGCACCCATAGCATAGGCAAGGCAGTGAACTATTTGAAAATATGCCTTAGTAAAAAGTGGTCTGATGGAATGCCATGACAAGCAAATGCAATTGGAAGTTGCTCCTATTTATTACTTATGCTATGTGAAGTAATTCCATCACTGCTTATGTTTACTTTCTAAACAACTATATTGTAGTTTAAATTTTGTCATCTATCAACATCTAGTTATTAGTTATGGAATGTGAAGTAATTATTTGAGTTTGAAACATGTGCAATGCAACATAATCAATGATATGAATGTAAACTACACAAATCTATTAACTATAATTTATTAGTTAAACTCTCTATTCTATTACCTGCGTGTAGGTTTGACTAAATCCACTAGCATTGGGAGGTGTTCCCACAAAACCTTCAATATTAGCCTATTCAACATCAAAAATCACATATTAAAATACCATTCATCAAACAATGCTATTAACATGTAATAAATTTATAATTGAACTTACTAGTTATATACCTCAACAGTAGGTGTAGTTCCAATGTATCCAATATCAACACTATGACCTTGCAATTTTATTAAAATCATAAAACTAAATTAGTTAATCTTGCATTTCAAAATTAAAATTTAATAAATTAAATTCAATAAACATGCTAAATTTTACCTAAGTATCAATTCTATACACCTCATGCAAAATTTCAACTACCCTCTCCATCTCCATAGCCACAGATGGATCTTACGTAGTGGCCTCCTAATTGTTGGTGGGGTCATATGAACAAGTGGCCCTGTAAGATTGACACAAATGGGTTCAAAGGAAACCACTTGAAGACTTCCCTAGATGGCATTGTATAATAGGGCTGGCATGTTGGATGACACTCTAGGTCAAAGAGCCGATGACCTGCAACGTCTCTACATCGACACTCTCCTTTGTGATGGAAGGGATAATAACGTTCTCATGAGGCAACCTAGCAAGAGGTTATCTCCCTTGCCGTGTAGAATCCTATTGTGCATCAGGTCTATCTTGATCCAACCCCCCACCTCTCCCCTGGAAGTCCCTCATATCAAAATAATTTAGGATTTTGTTCAAGATGAACTCACAATATAGTTTCCTAAGGAAATATTGCAGGACTTCACAATTGTTGCACGATGGGTAATAAAAAAATAGGTACCACCTATCATAAAAAAAGTTCCTAATCTATTGGTGGTGACACCAATGAATAGGAAACCTCTTCACATTGAGGGTAATATTTTCATTTATGTGTGGGTTAGTGAATAATGAGCAAAAATCACCTTTTGTAATTTTTAAATATTTTACATCTTTATATGATAATTTATCTACGTAATAAGCCCTAGCCGCCTGCCTCCTATCTTGCCATCTGGATAATTGTTTGCTAATCAAATCTACATTTTTTAACATTTCTTTTAGTGAAGTTGCTAGGGTCATTCTTTCCACAGTTGAATTGTTTGGATTGCTCAACCTCCTAATTAAATCCTCAATTTGTTTTTTATTGTTCTCAATTTCACTCATTAAATTTTGTTGAGTGCCAAAGCGTGTTGAGGGATTAGTGGAGGAGCTTGTTGTTGTGGTTGACTAACTTGAGGATTTTATTATTGATGATTTTGTTCCTCTTGTTGTTGTTGTGCTTGTTGAGGATTTTGAGGAGGGTTTGCAGGTTGATTAACATTCCTATGTAAATTCAAAAACAAGTATCAAATAAAATCTAAAACTAACAAATTGAAAACAAAAAACAAACAATCCTTGCCTCTCAGACCTCCTTGTTGACATGGTAGTATCTTGGCGATGAAACAACAATCGTTTATGAATAATTTCACAAAATAGCTCCTCCTAGAACACGAGCATGGAATATTAGGGTTTTGGCTGCGGGAAACAAAAAAATAGTGAGAAGTGAAAATGAATTAATTTTCTTTTTGGTTTTTTCTTTTAATAGGTCATAATGCGAGTGTGTTATAATACGCTTGCATTATGGGATCATTATGGCCAAGACTCAGGCTCAACACACCAATCCATAATGTGAACGTGTTATAACGTGCTTGCATTATGAGTTTTCAAAAAAAAATTCAAAAAGTGGCCATAAATTGGCTACCCATCTTCATGCACCCACCCTACCATATGCTCTATTTCCTTGGGAAATTGATTCATCAATCTCTAGATAGAAATTTTTCTTTCATTCAAATCATGTTCGTTCCCATGAAGAGCATCATCCATACTATCCCAGGTGTAAAAAAAACTTTTGATTCAAGTTTATTAACATACTCCAATCCTCCTTTCCCATCATTGCTCAACTTGAAACAAAATGTTTCAAAGGATGGGTCGAATAACTCGAGATTGATATGATCGATACTAAGGTATTTAGGCACATCATTAATTGATAGGTTTGTTGAATCATATGTGCAAGATTCACTACAACTTGAACATTTCTTATTTTCAGCCAAGAAAGTTTCCTCAACAAATTCTTTGTTAAAAACTATCATGTACATCTCTGCTACGAGACTTGTTTCATACAAGCATTCCAAAGCATGACCCTACTCGCTATCATCAAAAACCTCACCATTTTTAACACTAAAATCAAGCTCAAGACACTAGATACAGATACTCTTATCTTGAAATTCATCATCTATCATATTTCCAATACATTACAATTCTGATATAGCTAAATTGCATTTCAAGGACCCATCACAAGAAATTTTCTTATCCACTAGTGTAGGAAAAAACTCATGAGTGTTGATATTGTTACATTCTTTAAGCAAGGATGTATTCAAGTCATCCTCACAAAAATATTCATATTCCTCATGTGAGTAATCAAAATTCTCATTTTCATTATCTTGGTTATCATCCTTCAAAGGTATATTGACCATGCTTGCAAGCATAACAATGTCATCATCTATACTACTAGATAGGTATTCACCTTCTGAAACATCCTCATCCATTTCTTGGATAAACCCTTGATCTTTGACAATAGGATGAGCACCCCTGTCATTTAGAGACCCTGGCATTCTTTGTATGTGGTCACATTTATCTTCCTTAGCAATTTTGATCCACCCAATTATTTTATCAAAATCCTAAAGTTTTAATTCCTTGGGAAAAGTACTAAGCCCTGGCTCATAAATGTCACAAAATAGGTCAATACACACTGAATATTTAGGTTGTAACCTTTTAGCGATTTCTAACAAGGAATTAAAGAACCTTGAGCTAACAACTCATATGGTGATTCTTCAGGCTCATGTCTCTTCATAAGTTGGAGATTCTTTGAACAATCAACACCTGATCATTATCACTTAAACATTGTTGAAATCTTCCCTAAATTTGTTCATGACTAATATGTTGTGAAGGTGAACAAGATAAGTCATCAAGCATCATCACCTTGATCATCCCTATCATCCTTATCTATTCCATTTATATGATGTGTATTAGGACAACAAACACTTGCAGCCATATATTCCCTCATCATTTAATATTTCATAGTATTTTCAATATCCATGGGAAACTGGTATGCCTAATGTAATGTTTTTGACTCCTTATCTCTTATCAAATAAATCATCCTATTTTCAAATGCACCTAGATACACAATCAAACAATCTACATCACTAGGTCTTAGGTGTTCAAGAATATCTCTTACTACTTGTGCAAACCTCAAGTTAAAGGCAGGAACAAACTCATCTTCATCTCGCTGGATTTCCATAAATCTTTTTCTTACCACATTTGGACTAATCCTTTCAGAAAATTGTTCCACAAATGCTATCATGAAATCATTCCATGAAGCTACAGAACACACTAGAAAATATGAGAACCAGTCTTTAGGTAGATGTTTCCTAATATCACTAGGAATCTTGTTAGGGAAACCATGACTACCATTAAAACTTAATGGCCTATATCTCTTGACAGAGAATTTCCTTTGATGGAATGATAAGAGTTGCATGCCTTGCATGTTTTTACTTGGTGATATAGGGGAATGATACATTTCTCTTGTATCCTTATTCAATCCTTAAATATCATCTTCATAGTTGATTGTCCACTGGCTCATGATTTTAAAATGCATAACTCAAACTCAATCATGCTTGAAATGTTTCTAAAAGACATATTTCACAAATGTGCATACTTCTTCAACCCAACTCAAATATTACAAATTGCACCTTAGAAGTATGTAAAATGACTACCATTCCCTCTATTTGTGCTTAATTCACATAATAGGGAAACAAAATTTACACCAAATTGTTTCAACATGGTTTTCACATGGATTTATTTCTTCTTGAAAACCAAAACAGGGGAAAATACCTAGATATACCATAGCCATTCTGAATTATGCTTCTGACTGGAAAACCTTGTAGATCTAAAACTTTCTTCATGTCTTCATTAGGTTCTTTGCATAGAGTCACTACCTCCTTTATAGAGGAACAAAATTCAATAATATGAAGTTTTTTCACAAGTTGCTTTCACTTTAAGCTTTCATAATCAACAAAGTCACACATAAGTCCTTCATACCTTCTTATTTTGTCTCCAACAACTTTTCACTCTATTTTACTAGAGTCTCTTAAATAATTCACACTAGCATAGAGATCTTTGGAGTCACCACCCATATCTAGTGAGAAATTCTATGATTATTTGTGGAATTGTGGTAGATCTTGACAACATTTGCAATATTTCAAAGGAGACACAACAAAATCCTCCAACATCTCAGAGGATTGACTCATTAACACAAAGCTAAGCTTGACAATATAATTATCTAACAAATATTTGACTCTTTAAGGCAAGATGATCTTCTATAATATTTTTCTTAGGTCAGTCCCCAGCAGAGGCACCATTCCTATTGGTTATTTTTTGAACCAAACTTAATCTTACCACTTACCTATGAATCTACCAAAATTCAATTATTAGCAAGGGTAAGGATTGGCCAACACACAAGTAAGGATTCTGAGATCCTTACTTCTTCACTTCAGTTTCTGTGAAACCTAGGAGGGTGATCCAGAATGTGTTCACATGATATTCATTTAATCAAGAACACTTCTATACACATATAGATTCCCATGGATGCAAATCAACAACATTCATTAAAGATTTGGTTGACCTTTAAAAAAATTACTATATACTGCAAGGAATAAGATGGTACTTTAGATTGGTACATTGTAAAATTTTGACAATTATTTAGATGATTTTGGTTCTCATTTCAAGACCTTGTTGAAATGTATGAATAATTCATTTATTTTCAAGATAACCAAATGAAAATACCAGTGCCTTGTCATTGGGTAATGGAGTCAAATTCATAATAACCAGTAATACTTTAGCAATTTGAACTAGTAATTAATGGACTATTGATATATTGCATTACAATATTCAACTCATTATACCTAAAACATAACTACTTATCAATCATATGCTCTTTCCTTATAAATTTGTGACCTCACTTTAGCATTTAATAAATTCTTTTAATTGAAGCATAAATGAAATCAATCATTCAATTAAAACAGCTGAAGACAAATGAAAATATCATTAACCATTTCATTCATAATAAGGAAGAAAATTACATAGGAGAGAATATATTTAGGAAACATCATTTTCATTTATAAATTGCTACTATAGTAAAACTATTTGAGATCACTATAAACCAACTCACACCCTAAGACTCCTTACTAGACTATTCATTTCTGCATTGATTTACATTTTTCTCTTTCATGAGCTTAGTTTTCCCTCTTAGACCAGTTTGAGACTCAAAACTCAAACCCCTTATTATCAGCCTTGAAATTCCTTTTATAGAGTAAGGAAGCAACAAGAAAAAGGATAAATTACAATTAAATTTCATTTCACACACATTTCATTTCAGGTTTAGAAACCTCTAAGATAGTTACACTTAATCTTTTCAAAGCATGGGAGAGTAAAAGACAATACTCCACGTAATCGAATAGTTGAAGTCAACAGGCCAGCCTTCCAAAAGGTGTAGTTCATTTTTGTAGTAGCACCAAAATACCTTGTCCTTGTTGACCAAAGAAGATTCTCCATTAGTAGCCAAAGAAAAAACTTATATACTACCCTGAAAAGGCATATTTTCCATCAAAGTTAAGGATTCTAATACTTATCCCTCACACCACCCAAAAACATTTCCACATCAGCATTAAAGAGAAAAACCCATAGATATGCTGAAGAGGATGATTCTAATGTAGTGGCGATGGTGTCATCAAAAGCAAAAATAGGGCGGAGATGCACTCTGAGTCATTAGCATCAGAGTATGCTCGCTCGTACCTTGTTCATGATGAAACTAGAGAAATCATCACTCCTCCCTCATTGGATTCTTCATACGACACACTATTACAAAAACAACAATATATGACTAAATAAACTACTAAAAATTGCATATAAATGAATAGTTTTGGTCACGTGACCATTAGTACTTTATTTCCGGTCATTTATATCATGACCAAATTTATAACTAAACTATTTTAGTCATTTATCTAGTCATTGATTTAGTCATTTCAATTCGGTCATTGATTTGGCCATTGATTTAGTCATTGATTTAGTCATTAATTTTGTCATTGATTGTTGTTAACTGGTCATTTATTTAGTCATAGTAGTGATTTATTTTGTCATATATTTAGTCATTAATTTAGTCATTACTTTAGTCATTAATTTAGTCATTACTTTAGTCATATATTTAGTCATTAATTTAGTTATTAATTTAGTCATATATTTAGTCATTTATTTTGTCATTAACTTAGTCATATATTTAGTCATTAATTTAGTCATTTTTATTTACTAGTTTCCATCAATTGGTAGTAAATATAGTCATGAAATGAATAATTTATTAAATACCATAAATTTTATAATGCAAAACTAAGATAATATTAAACTTGAACTAAAAAATAAAAGAAAATAAAAATATTACAGATACGAACAAGCTACAACATTATAGAATTAAAAGATTAATTCAACATCATGATAAATAAAGGTAATTGGCAATAAAAAATTTAATGCATATATATATAAAGTTATAAGATGTCAAAGTTTTCTAAAAGTATATATGTAAATATAATAAAAAATGTCAAAGCTTTCTAATAGTTTCCAATTCTTTCAAATACACCATGATAATTAAGATCCTTGAACAACACATTCAAAATACTGCATAAAGAAGTGAGCCAAGATGTCTAATAACTAGTACATGATAAACATGTTCAACTATGTCATTTTTTGCAAATATTTTAGTGGCCACCATATGAAGGTTCCCTCTTTCTCTTTCAAAAAAACAACTCTATTTATTTTCTCTTCATAAACAAGGGGTATGTTACTTGAGACCTTTAAAATGTTTACATTTGCATCTCCTATTCCTTTCAAGTTGACTCCATGTACAATAGATAGGGAGTGAATCTTTCCAATGCCCACAACATCACCATCAAATGGATCCAACACCTTAACTTTATCCCCTTCTTTGATTTTATCAATAAATTTATGCAAAAAGAAAAGAAAAAAATAGCACATTATATTACATAGGTAATGATTACTCTTGTTTGCATAATAAAACAACCATTACTTACTTAAATAGTACTTGCATGTGTGTGTTAAAATAATTGCCAAAGGAAATTTTCAAAAATAATTGCAATGATCCCTTATGAATGTTTTACCCTAAAAATTACCTTAGCAGTCTCACATTTTTGTTGATCAAGAGGCCTAGTAGTCTAGATGATTATTATCATCCATAGGGTATAAATTCAACTAGAAAGATAATGGGGGAGAGGGATTAGAGTAAGCATAGATTCCAAGAACCATTCATCAATATAATTTACTAAAAACCCAACACTCATAGTAGTGCTTACAATGTTACTATTAGCTTCATGTTAATCAGATACAAAGGCCACAAATATAAACACTACATTTCCATGCATGCATACTAGACACATAAGGTTATGACCGCACTGTTACACTTAAAAAAGGTAGCTAATGCATAAAAACAAAGAATAGAATGTGAGAGCAATAACCCCATAACCCCATGCAGTCAACATAACCCCATGCAGTCAACATAACCCTGCCAATGATGACATATAAAATATGTGTATATGTACGTGCACATGTGAGGGTCTGTGCATTAGTGTGCATGTTTCTAGAGATGTGTGTTCATCTAGGTTCACATGTGTGCTTGCAGATGTTTGTAGTTGTCTGTATGTTTTTCGGGGGTGGGGTGGGTGTTTGCTTATGTGTGTGTGTGTCCTAGACATGGGAATTAGATACTAAGGGAAGAGAGTTAATCAATGAAAGGATCAAACATAATTATAAGAGAAAATTGATGAACATGAACAATTGGGTCAACCCAAGTGTTGTAGTAGCAAGTTTCATGGCTGTAGTAGCAAGTTTCATGGTTGTAGCAGTGAGTTTAGTGCAAGGGAAGTGAGTTTTATGGCTGTAATAGTGAGTTTAATGGATCGAGTAGTAAATATCATTACTAAACAACAAGAAGACATTAAGAGAAAGTGGAAAGAATATCAAAAGAAACTTTTTTTAATAACAACAACCATAATGAAGAGTTAACAATAGATCCGTGAAGGAGAGAACATCAGGTATCATCTAATGAAAGAAGAAGCACCCTAAGTTCAAGATGTTGACAAGATCAATTACAATACCCTTAAACACAGTCAAGCATCATAAAGTATTGAAGTGCCAATAATCCCCACTGAAAAGTGACAAATTAGGTACAATGATTGTTCTATGGGTTACATTCAATGTTTTAGTTGTCTATTCACTATTATATAAGCTTGTTCACTTTTTGGGATCATAATAGTCATTAATACATGAAGGGTTCCAGAATCAAGGAAAAGTAACGTTTCATAGCACTCACCTCAAGTTCAATACCGCTAGTACTATAAATATCATGGACATACTCCTCGAGTTCATCATAATCATTGTCAACATTGTCCTAAAGTTGTGTAGCTTTGTTGAGAGCTCTATTGACAAGGTCTTTTCCTTTTCATTCTACTTTCATATAATTTCTCTTCATGTGGTTTAATCATCATGCAAAGTTAATATAAGTCAAGTAAAGAATGCAAAAGCTATAAATAATTTTCCACAACAACTATTATATTACCTCAAGTTCAACACAACTACGATTGTGTTGCACATTCTTGTCCACTAGCTCATCATGATTACTATCAATATCAGTAGCTTTGTTGACATCAAGGTGTTTTTGTTTCTTGTGCTGCTTTGATAAAATTTCTCTTCATGTAGTTTAACCATCAAGAAAAAAATATATCCATATGAGGAGTAATTCATTTAAAAAACAACCAACACAGTCTTTCCAAGCATAAAAGTCATAGTATATAGTCATATTTCATGAATATCCTAAGTTATTCAAGGAAAAGGGTAGCATGCTATAGGTCATTGTCATTGGGCCACAGTCATACACCCCCTTGATAGTAAGAAGCAGCTATAAAAACATACAAATTGAGACAATTATGAAGAGATCAACAAAGAAAAAATCCAAAATCTCACTTCAAATGTGTTTCTTTTGGTCCAGAACCAAGGAGTTGATGTTTCTGATGGTGAATTGTTGGATTTTATATCTGAATCAAGTACCATGAGAAATTTTTTGTTGCACTATGGTGAGAAAAAATCAGGTTTTGTTACTACTGCAAGAAGGCTTGCTGATTTTCTTGGAGATGCGATGGTTAAAGATAAAGGGCTTATGTGTCGATACATAGTTGCATGAGATCCATAGGTCTTTTGGACTTAAACATATTTTACTCTGGAAATTATGATTATTTTAAGTTTTGGTCAAAGTTCTTTGTCAAATTATTTCTCAAATAATAATGTGGATAATTTTTATTTGTATATAAGGCACTTATAATTTAAATATTTTATTTCTGCAGAATATAGATTAGCCACTAAGTATATGTAGAGCGTTTAATGGTGCTTTAAGCATCTAAACATACATTTTACTACAGTTCATATTGTAAAGCAATTCTTAGATTATCGAAGTATCTATATGAGCACATATGAATTATATTGTTGCTTACACCTAAGGCTCCTCCCCCTTTGTTGACGGAGTTCTCTTATGTCGATTAAGTCTTTTGTTGATTGAACACCAAAAGGTTTGAACAACCTAAAGGTCAAATGGTTTGTTGTTGTTTACAATTTACACCATATTCTCCTCACCCTTGGCCTCTTCACCTAAAGGTTATCTCCTATTGTCTGAGCCCTAATGTAGGCATGAATTTCTGGAGACCTTCTTCCATCACTTCCCCCTCCTTGGCCTCCTTTCTTCGGCATGAGAGTATTATGCTCCTCCCTCTCCACTTTACTACATCAGGTTAGTATTCTCCTATTGGTTGAGCACTATGGGAATTGTATCTACATGCAATAACATTGGCCCTTTTTCTATTCATTTGTATTTTTCATTTCTTATTCTTCTTGTGTATAATACATTTGGTCAAAAAGCAATAGTATGCAACTTTCTTCCTCTCTCTGGCTTATACCTTCTTTTGGGTAGATCTAATATGAGACCATCTTTATACTTCTTGGATACATAGTTATTTTCTTCACTTTCACCTTCAATTCCTTACAGTTCTTGCTTTATTTTTCTTAGATAGTTCTCATTTCCAACTCTCGAAGTGGTTCAATTGTTGTTCAAGATGTCTTAGTTTTTTTTTACACCCAATATTTGTGCATACAAACCGATGTCACCACTCATATCTTTGGTTTGTTTCTTCATTTTCTCCTTTAGGATTTGTTCCATCTTTACCTTCTCTACCCTTTTTTCTTTGTGAAAATTTTGGTAAAAGGAGCCCTCACAATAAAACAATCTTTTAGATTTGAGGTGCCAGTGAACAAGCTTGTCTAAGGTTAAAATTAGTGAATCTCTACCATTTTCTACTTTTCAAAATTTTATTTTGTACTGTCACAGACTGCTAGAATTTGACCGGTATGTTTTATGCTTTCTATTGTTAAAAATCAACTTAAAGGAGTCAACTTCCAAATGTTTCATGAACCTGGTCATATATAATGGGTTTATTATAACAACAATCAGTGAATTCTAAGTCAACTGGCATTTAATGACTTTAAATTAAAGTGTTGATATGTGCTTTCTATTTCAGTTCTTTTGGCCATGTTTAAATTCATAAGCCACATCTTGCATGTTTTCATGAGTGGCCTTATCTCTGATTAATGTAAACAATAAAATGTTTGCTTTGTAGTACAACATATTTACATATACATTTGGCATATATCTTGGTTTTCTTTGTGGGCAAGTTTTCAGGTCACTGATGAACTGTTATCATCAATGCACAATTGGTGTAAATTTTTGGTGTCGTGGTGATTTCTTCTTGGGGTTTAAATTTATAAATAGTTTATGTGCAAACAAATATTGAATATGTTTTGGATCACTTAAAACATGTATATTACAGATATCTTATAACAAGAAATCAACTTGATTTGGATGGTTCTTAATGTCTGTCTATTGTCTTCCATAGGGCGCTCCTGTGAGTAAGCGTGTCATACCTGTTGCATTTTTTTGAAACAAAACCTAATATTCTCTTAGAACATTTTACTATGTATTTTTAGTCTCTTGTACACCATCTCCATGAGCATGATGACGGTTTTTGTTATTTTTTTTGTAGAAATAATGAAAGTATACATTAGGAAATGGTACAAAACATCAACTGATGTAGCTATTTGGTCTATTGTTGACTGGTCATATTATCGGAAACACCTAAGCTCTACAATCCAGAAAATTATTACAATTCTTGCTGCCATGCAAAAGGTCAATGTTATTTTTTAGAAAACATTATATACATTTGTACTTTTTAATTATCTTTTGGCTTGAAAATATGTTCTCACTCTTATATGTTAAATAGATTAATAATCTTGTGCCAAGGGTAGCACATCTAGACTGGCTACATAAGAAGGTCTGTGAAAAGGAAGACAAATTTCGTCAACGAAATATTCGAGATATGTTTGGCATAAAGAACATCAACAAATCGTTTAACCAGTTGCCTGCATCCAATCATTTTATGGATAATGAGTTGGTTGGAGATTTAGATGATATGGCCAACAAAGAGAATATGTCTCATTTGGGTCCTAGGCCTATATTTCGTAACTTTGAAAGCAAAAAAGATTTATCCAGGAATAAAAATTGTAGTCAAGAGCCAGAAAATATTCAGAAACATCGTAAAGTGTTGTCTAAGGTAAATGAAAGTGATCAAAGGCATCAACCCATTGATAAGAATGTTGATTACCAAGGTTGGCTTGATCAAAAGAAGTAGAAATGGAAAGAGAGACTTGAGAAGCAAAAAAACCTAAGGTATAAGAGGAGCTTGAGTATATCTTTGGTTATTTGATTTGTGTTTCTTAGAAGCTTTCATGAGTAATTATTGCTACATACATAAATATCAGAACAAAAATTTTAAATATCATTGCAGTACTTATATTGAGGTTTTAAAATTATTATTTTGGAATAGTGTTTGTAATTTTGTATTCATATTTTGAAAAGATTTTTTGGAATAACTTAGCATAGAGGTAGAAATTAAATTATTTTGTAGGATTGGATTGATTGAGATATCATTCTTTAACTGCAAAAAAAATTGAATGTTAGGATATGCTGCATTGCTTAACATTGCAGGAATTCAAATATTTAAGATTTTTTAACTCAAACATAATATCACGTATTTGGATACCACTGTGTAAGGTTTCAATTTCAACATTTTAAGTGTACTTTGGGAACCCTCTTGAAGGAAATTACAAGCTCAATTCAAGACCCCTCTTTAGGGAAATTACAAGATTGATAATATGGTATTTTGGGTTGGCTTCATTATTTTATTACTTGCATATGGTCTAAGTAGTTATTTGCAATTTGAGGACAGTCTACCACTTCTTTGGAATTTGAATTAAAAAACATTAACCATTTCTATTATTCTTGTTATAAATATTATTATTATTATCGTTGTTTAAAATTCATGTTGTTATTAGTATTAACATTATTATTGTTAAACTCATTCTTATTATTGTGGGTTCTATAGGGACCCCCTCACATTAAAGCAAACTAGTACATAAGGCATTAAGCAAAAAATTTGAATGAATATTTATTATAAAAACTTATATGGCCTTGCGAAGACACAAGTTATTACTCGACTAAAAGCCCTAAGGCATAAGCCAACACCCAGGGAGTTACATAGACACAGTAGTAGTGGTTGCTTCTCTTGCATTATTGTCAACAATTTTAATACCAGGCTGAAGAAGATCCTATTGTAGAACCTAACCACACCTTTCTTTGGGAGAGCGGGCTTAGTAAACATACTAGGGATGGGAAGATTTCCATGTCTCACGATAATCCTAAGATTATCAACATATAGTGCAAGTTCATGGAAGAACATTGTTATATCCTCCAAGCATGTACTAGAGGGTGTTGATGGGGCCCATGAGGAATAAAAAGTTCAAAACATAACTTTTGTTTGCTTTTTGGATGATTGGGGTGTATAAGGAGCATTGGAGGGTTTGTGGGACTCCCAAGTCCCTTTACAACCCAATCAGCATCAGGCACATGCCTTTTTTATTTTTAAAGTTGAAATGTTAATGCTTTATTGTGGGGGATGCTTGGTCATCCCTAAATATGGCTAGGTGTCCCCTTAACATTTTTGAATGTCCCAAACTTTTGGGATGCATTTCAGAATGTTTCCAATTTTTTGCAGATTAGGGGTGGTGGTAAGGGGACATCCCCTAACATTTGGTTGTCCCCACAAATGCCTCAGCGGATGGGGACAGGTGTCTGAGGCATGGAGGCGGGTCCCCGTGTAATACATATTTTGAGAGATCTCTTGTTTCAATTGCATGAATGTTATCATATAAATCTTCTTGTTTCTTTTTCTTGCTTGCACACTTCTATTTATGTTATCTTTGGTTTGAGTTCAAATTTTAACTAGTTATTTTCTATTGGAAGTGCATTTACTAAATTGCTATGTTTTTTCTACTTTATGCCTCCTTTATTCACGAATGCATTTTGAATGGTAGCCGAAATTCAAGGTTTTATTGTTAGTATTAGCTATGAGCTACAAACTACTAAAGAAAAGATTGTGTATCATCTGATCATTTCACAAAAGGAATTATCTTCCAAATATGTTTCAAAGTGATTTTTTATCTTTGACAATGGCCATTTCTGCTATGAGTAGAATTAGAGCTCAGAACTTGGTTTGGGATAGCTAGCCTTGGAGGCATTGTATAATTTGAATTGGTCAGTAGTGACATATTTTCTATCCTCTATGTAGCATTCTCAAAGATTTGATCTTGGACTTTTAGTACATGTATCATCTTTATCAGTTAGTAGACAGTGGATAACATATTGTAAGAGAGGGGCACCAACCACATTCAAGGCTCCAGGTCATAGAGCACCAAAAGCAAAAGGCTGCCCTAACTTACATCAGCTTAATGGGGTGTTAGGAAATGCGATACAAGAATGATGAGGACTATAAATTCCTTTGATCACTCTATAGACCCAAAATACAGAACGGGGCTAGGTAATCTAGTTTTTAGGTTCAACACTATGCCTTAGGAAGCTCTCTGCCCAAGGACAGAAGCATGGTCCTGGGACAATAGCGTGGTGCGCTGGCGTCTCTCAAGTGCGTTGATGTCCATACGACTAGACAACTAAAGAGACAAGGTCAAACCTAGGAAAACAAGCTAACGGCCCAGCTAACCACTACTAAAGGGCCAAAATAACACTATTAAGTAAACAAAATATTCTCTAATATGATAAAGTAAAAATACGAGAGCTACGGTGGCAAGAATGATCTCACAAAGAAATTTGTTCACCAGCTAGCTCTCCAAAAACACATTCACCTACACACAAAGAGGAGGAAAAATGTTGGGTAGTTGTATAGGGGTCTACCTCAATCAGACCGCCATTTAGGTGCTTCCACCTCCATGGAGAGCCAAGAAAGTGAGTGTGATAAATAAAGTAATATAATAAAGAACACTACAAAATAGTAAATGTGCTTACTCTACCAAGTAATAGAGAGGAGTGGGAAGCTTACCACCTCCACCAAAAGCACTCAAGGCTAATAGAGGAGAGAATGAGAGTACTTGAGCCTCTGCTACAATGGTGTTGCCCCAAACTTTCTCTGCTAAAGTGATGGAGTGAATTTATTGCTACTAAGGAGTACAAAAGTGCTACTAAAAGTGTTTGGAATTCTTGGAGTGAGTACAAGAGAGTGAAGAAGTTGAACTAAAAGCTTGGAAGAAGATCTGAAGAAGTTAGAATGCATGTAGAAGGAGGGAATTTGAAGGAGAGATGAAGAAAATGGCCATATTTGGGTCAGTCAATCGAAGGGGGCATTACAATTCGACTACCAATGAGAAGTGTAACACCTCTACAGCTCCAACTGTAGGAATTTGCTTGGGACATAAGCGCATTGCGTGAATGTTTGTGCATTGTACGGGCATCCCTGATAGAAATTCCTTGCCTAACTCTTAAAATAGGCACCAAGTGGGATGAAGGCAACAGACTTAGGTGGAATTAAGCCTCCAAACTTGGTTTTCTAAAGTGGAGAAAGGGAAAAAGGGGAATTTGCATAAGGGGTGCAAATTCTCTCCTATACATTTTTCCCCCACTTTAGCGAGCACAAGTATTGATGAGTGCTTGCTAAAGTAGATCGAAGAAGTAGTAGAGTTAGAAATGTATACCTGAATCATCAAGGAAGTAGACCATGATTTGAAAAACTTGAAGGTGTAGGGAAAGTGAAGGACTTCATAGATTCTCAGAACCATGTAGTTGAAGAAAGAAAGCATCTAACATGCCCACAAACCTACAAGGAGGCCACCCCCAAGATCTCTCACATGAAGGAAGCCCCATGAAGTAGCTTACAAGCTTGCAAACTTGCAAGGAAGGTGTCCCCCAAGAACCCTCACATGGAGGATACCTGGGAAGTATCCCGCAAGATCTCTCACATGGAGGAAACTAGGAAAGTTCCCTGCAAACCCACAGACCTGTAGGGAAGGTATTCTCTAAGATCTCTCACCTGAAGAATACCCAAGGAAGTGCCCTATAGACCCATAGACCTATAGGGAAGGTAACCCCTAAGATCTCTCACATGGAGGAAACCCAAGAAAGCGCCCTACAGGCCCATAGACCTGCAAGGGAGCCACCCGCAAGATCTATCACATGTAGGAATCTCCAACAAAGTTCCCTACATGCTCTTAGACCTATAGGGAGGTATTCCCCAAGATCTCTCACATGGAGGAAACCTAGGAAAGTGGACTCTGCAGAGTCAGGAAGTGGTCACATAGGCGAGTAAGTAGAAAGTCACGTAGACTGTCGACAATTTGGAATACTTTCAAAGGAGTCCCTCAAGATCCCGTCATGAAGAGGGGGTCGACTCAAGGGACACACAGTTCGAAAGTAGATATTTTCTTTCTCAAAGTGATCCATCATCAAGGGATCCTTTTGAAAGATGTTCACTTCATCAAGGAATTCGAAAGGAAGAATATGCCCCCACATGAGGGGAAGGTCAAATTTGTTCCCACTTTGGAGGAAGGTTTCTAAGTCCTTTCTTTATGAACCCATGATGAAGGAAACATGTTTAGTTAGGGCTCAAAATTGAGAATGTGATTCTAAAGAAAGATTTGTGAAGATTTTTGATAATACCGAAAATCTTCATTGGCAACAAATACATTTTCCAAAAATAGAAATTTTGAAGAAAATGCATTTTCATACATGAGAGGGACAACTCAAGCAAAGAAGAGGGAAAGATAAAGAGAAAACACAAACACAGCCTGGCACAGGGGTAGCCTGATATTTCGAGGTCAGAACTTCTCATAAATATATATAGTAATAGTATATAAATGAACTATCATCAACCCCCTACTATATTAGACCATGTCAAGAATGCATAAGAAGACAAAGTAAAACTAAAAAATTGGGTCAACATGGAAGGGAAGCCTAAATTCCCCCAATGCTTTGCATCATCCCCAATTTATCAAAAATCAAGCACAAACATGGAAGAATGATGATACAAATAGAAGAAGGTTTACAACACAAAAACCATGCCTATATCCAAGCACCAACAAGGGTGATGAGGGCCATCCAGGCATACATAGCATGATCATGGGGGAACACATCACAAAATACACACACACACAAAAGATCAAGAAGAGGCCCCCTCCTAACATTGATCGACTAAGAGGTCATCCACTTCCCACTCTAGATCATCTTAGGGGGAAGGAGGATGAGGCTGCAATGGTGGGATGTTAAGAGGAGGAGAATTTGACCCTCCCACAACAAGGGCTAAGGAAGAATCCCCCGCAAGGTCTTCTTCATCGAGCTCTTGTGGAGCTAGGGTCAGCAATTTCACAAAGATCGCTGACAAGGCCAAAACTTCATCCACGGAGTTAAACATGCACACTACAAGAGCATTGTGTTTAGCTTCAGTGGATGGGGCAGGTTGTGCCTGAGATTCACCGCTAGGCTCTCCAAATGACTCGAGAGTAGTGATGAACTTAGAGGAAGCTGAAACTAGTTCTGTCACTAGGATAAAACAAGTTAGCACTGGACCACCTTGTGAAGAAGGTGGGATCCTCTTACATCCCTCAATGCTAGAAGGACCACACTCCACCTTTCACTTCATCAGAGGAGATGAACTCCCCATAGATGAGGCTAGAGGTGTAGAGGAAGAGGAGGAAATGACCACAGTAGATACAATTGATGTATTAGTCATATCCACAGGTCTCAGGAAAGGCTGGGTATCTAGAATAGACATCAACAAAGGTAACTCCACCGAAGGAGCGATGAACACCTGTACCCCCTTAGGGTTTGGCACATTTGTACTCGCAACGGAAGCTGGGAGCAACATGGGACTAGACTGAAAAGAAGAAAAAAGAAGGGGAGAGGAAGACACTGCAAGAGGCCCTGAGGCAAGGGTGTTCGTCTCTTCCTCCTTGCTTTGTGAGGTAGCCTGCTTAGCCAACATAGCCTTTTTTTTGTGCTTGCTCTTGTGTGCAAGGAAGTTTCTACGACTCTTTGAGTTGGATGCCGAAGGTTGTGAAGGAATGGAAGGATCCTTCTCAACCATGGCAATGTCCACTATGGCTATCTCTAGTGGAGGAATGGATTCCTGAATGAGATCAGGAGGAGTAGTTGAGGAACAGTCAGGGCAGTCGGCTCAAGAGCATCGATAGTGGGCCTCTTCCCAATCACTGCTTTGGGAGCAGGAGCAGTAGGAGGTTGCGAAGGTCGAGACAAAGAGGAATCTACACGAGATACCTTCTTCTTGTTATACCAAATCGGTCTAGGCTCTGTCAACAGAAAAATAAGTTTAAATGTAGGACACTAAGACTTTTTCCAAGCGAGCACCATAGGATTCTCGCACAAGTGTGCAACAGAATTTGATTGTACCAAAGCAGAGCAAGAAGAATTGTTAGACTAACCAGTGGAAGAGGAAGAAGGAGGATCGCAGGACTACTTCTCTTCTTCCTTCCTACATGCCTTAGTGGCATCATTGTCATCTTTTAAGCAAGCCCTATGTGAAACAACATAAGGCGACGGAGGGTATCTCACTTTCAGCCTTAGGCACCCTTTCTTATAGTTCTGATACATTCGGTGTAGAAGGTCCATCCTAGGTGGAAGAGGACCAACGAGTGTAGGCCAAGAGTAGTCCAAGGAGTAGCTACCATGAGCAATTGGTGGTTTATAACCGATGCCGTGAATTACATGTTTAGAATCCCCGTGGATAAATTTTAAACATTTATGCACGACCGAGGGTACAACATCCACGCTACTAACCAAGGGATACCCAATTTCACCCTAAAGTGCTTAGACCCAGGGATAATGTCAAATAGGATTTTCACATATTTAGGTCTAACCAAGACTGACAAGATAATACTACCCAATGGGGGCAGAGAAAGACTGTCATATGTGTAGATGGTGCTCACAGGTGCATCATTCCCATATTTATGTAAGACGTTAATCAACATGAGCTTCTTGGTTATTATGTTTACTTGTGATGTTAAATCAAGTAGAACACTTGCTACAATGTTTCCATTGATCCGCGTAGGGATATAGAGAGGAGATGGTTCCTTGCTAAAACCCATCGACAGGTCCTAAAAAGTGAAGGTTATACCAGTACCAATGTCCATATGTTGAATAGAGGGGATAGGTTGATGCAGGAAGGAGGCCATTAAGCACACTAGATGATGATTTCACAGAGTTCCAAAAGGTTAAAGGATAAGATGGTGACCCAATTAAGGTTTTGTTATGCAACATCTTTGAAACCTTCCAACTATGCCAACTAGGGGTCACGGGTTGGGTTGTAAGGTGATAGCCTCACAACACTTACACCTACAACGCTGCTAGAGTACAAGGATATAAACTATCAGTATCACAAAATAGAACCAAAATGTTTCATGTCAGGCTCACCAAAAATGTAAGAGAGGGGGACCAACCATGTTCAAGGCCCCAAGTCATAGAGGGCCAAGAGTGGAAGGCTTCCCTAACTTACCTTAGCTTAATGGGGAATTAGGAAATGTGGGACAAGAATGATGAGGACTATAAAGTCCTTTGATCACTCTACAAAACCAAAATATAGAGTGAGGCTAGGCAATCTGGTTTTCAGGTTCAATACTACACCTCAGGAAGCTCTCTACCCAAGGGCGGAAGCATGATCTTGGTATGAAAGTGCGGCATGCTAGAGTCTCTAAAGTGCATTGGCATCCATATGACCAAACAACTAAAGAGACAAGGCCAAACCTAGGAAAACAAGCTAATGGCCTAGTTAACCACTACTAAAGGGCCTATTGGTGATTTTTTAAGAACCAAACTTAATCTCAGTCCTTACCTATGCATGCTCATAATATCTTAAACGTAGTCAAGAGAATTTCCTCACACATATGCATTTCCTCAAGAAACTCACTCCGTCAAAGCCTTGGCATACCTTAGGTAGAAGTGTCAATTGTTTCAAGGAATGCATTTACATACTAAAAGTTGGGGCAGTGTAGTTTAGAAAATGTTATGAATTTATCTTCACCTTGAATCTTAGGCCAGATCCATTACTAGCTTAGTTGGCCATGAAATAAATTAATAAAACAATCAGTGCCCTATCTAAGGGAAAAACAAATTCATAACTTGCAATCAATCAGTAATACAATTATGATTGAACATCAAAAATTAATGGACTATTAGTATGCCACTTTGTAGCATCAAACTCACTGTGTTTCAAAATATTGCTTCCTTACTAAATCCTATATCCCTTCCTATAAACTGATAACCTCATTTTAGCATTTAATCAATTCATTGAACTGAAGCATAAAACAAACTCATCCATTCAGTGAAAATGATAGAAGACAAATGGAATCATACTTAATAACTTCATTTGTAATTTAGAAGAAAGATACATAGCAGAGCAATATTTTGAAACTAACTTTCTTTCCATTGCTGATATTTACTTTGTAAAACCATATTTAAGATCTTCATATAGTATAAATTTTACCTTAGATTAGCATCTGATATATTTTCTAATGTATCTATTTACATTCTATTTTCTCTGAGAGGACATCATTCACCTCAACCTATTCTGGACTCAAAATTTCCAAACTCTCTCATATCAACCATGAAATTCCCTTTATAAAAGTAGAGGAGAAAAAAGCATCCGATTGAATTACAATTTCATGTTCATTTCATTTCATTTCAAAAACCTAATTTGAACTGTATCCTCAAAGAACTCCCTAGGTTGTTTCTTACACAATCATTTGGTAACAAGGGAGGAAAAAAAGCAAAATATATGTGCAAAATACCATTAGTTATTGTCACCACATTCATTGTTGAAACAAAAAGATTACATATCATATCAGTCGGAGGACTTCCAAATCAGCATGGAAGAAAAAAAGACAAACCATGGACATACAACAACAAATACCTCCTATGCAAAGACCATGGTGTTATGAAAAAAAAAAACAAGGTGGTGAGCCTATTCAAAGTTGTCGGCATCAAAGAATGCCCAACTGCTCCTTGTCCTCGATGAAATTAGAGGGACCATCACCACATCATCGTCAGAGCTAACATATGGCACCAAAGAAAGGAGGTACTAGCCATATCCTGAGTCAGTGTCACCTTCAGTTTCTGAAGGAGTATCATAAAGCATGATAGGAGAATTGTGTTTGCCTAGGCAGGCCCTATGACTTCTTTTTTCCTAGCCTTCTTCACAGGTTGAGCCAGTTCCTTGCCTTTGAACTTAACCATTTCTCCTAGAATGGTCATGTTTCTCAAGCTATATGTACTATGCACAATTTATGTCTTCTTATGACCTCTAGCCCTACTTTTACCCTTTGAAACCTTGGGAGAAGTTTGGGCTTCCTAATCAGTTATATCCTCATGATACTCAAATACATTGAGTTGGCTAGACCTTCTAATAGGCTGAATTGTCACACCAAATTTTACCATCTCTAGAAGAAGCAAAATTTAACAATTCTAGAGAAAGCTATAGGGAGACACACCTATAAACTCAAAAAATTCTAACCAACCTAGCACAGAAATTCCTAACCAAACCAGAGAACCTAATTTAAAACCAACTTACTCAGGACAACAACACTCAATATTCAACATAGGAAAAACAAACAGCCTCTCAGTCTTTTCACACTTCACCTTACATTCATTACAGACTAGAAATATGGTGAAAATGAACAACGATCAACCTGGGAGAAGTCATTGATGCGCTCTTGATTGGGATCGGCCTCTATGAAACTATAAGGCTTGATCCGGTACTCGGTAGCAACTATAGTAGTTGATTCTCGCTTTCTCTCCCTATCAGTCAAGGCCCAACGGCCATTTCTTCTTAACCGAGGGTTTGCCTAGAACCCTCAGAACTTTATCCCCCCTGTAGGGTGGGTGGAAAGTAAGGGGGTCCCGATAGGAAGGATAGGGGTCGGCCGAGTTCTTCATGACTACAAATATTGGTAAGTGCAATGCTATAAGCCCTAGACAAGCTCCCTGTGAATGTAGTTTATGGGATTAAATAGACGATTAGAGAATGCAAAATTAATGATTCAAGAACTCCTCGCACGAGTGAGTTGATAACAAGTCAACTTTGAATTTGGGAAATTGATCTTGAAACAATTAAAACTTCATCTAAGGTGGCCATTAGCATCATTTTTTTACTGTTAGCAACTTGCTCCTAGAAAACAACAATGCTATACCAAATGTTGCCACATTCTTCTTTAATCTTGATAAATCATATGTAATCTAACAATTAGCATGTTTTGCCAACCTAATACGTGCCCCTTCATTAATATCAGCGAAGTACATAAGACCAGTGTTTCTTTTTTAGAGAGAATATTTCCTTATACACTTCATTGCTCATCGCTGATGTTCCCCAAATTTTAGGGTGCAATCAATGATGAAAGTATTATCTCGATGAAGTTTAATCTATTGTATCATCCTATTTTAAAACTACATCAATGGTTCCCCAGTCATCTCGCTACTTTCCTTTTGCTTTATGTGAGGTCCTCAAGATTCTGCCATGTTTCTTGTACCATCAATAACCATTGTCTATCTCGAATACATCTCATCCTTCATTGGCCTCATCAGCGATGTACACATCCCCGTAATGAAATCTTAGCCCTTGGATTTGTGGCACATTCCTTGATTACGTCAATCATACATCACTAATTCAAACTTTTCTCCTTGGCTCCTATCAGTGATAGGAGATGCAGTGAAGAAATCAAAGTTAGACATGTACACCTACATGAAAATCAATGGTACAAGAGACATCACATATAAGATGTCATCATATCGGTGAAAGAAATTTTTTAGAGAATACCATCGCTCATTGCTAATCTAGAACTTAAGCTTTAAAATGAACCCACGATGAGCAATAAAACATAAGGTCATCGCTCATCGCTAATTCTCCTCATACAATTTGCAACCAATTAGTGATGAGAGGATTTACATAGTTACAAAGTGTATCATGTATCGCTAATGTGGAACTTAGCACTCAAAACATATATGCGATATGTGATGAAAAATAAGAAGATAAGGTGAAGGGCATCGCTCATCGCTATTACAATTTTGAAGGCTTAAAATCCATTAGAAATACGTGATCCCTCAAGGAAGGGTATGTGCAAGATCATGATGGGCCACAAAGTGGCAATATGATGGGTATGTGGCTGACGACTTTTTTTTAACCCAAAATTAATGAAATGAAAAGGGTTTTTAAGGAGATTCTCAACTTTCCACCAATATAAATTATGTTTTACTTCGAATTTAATAAGTAATTATTATTCATTTTCTATTCAAATTACGACTAAAGAATTGATTGATAGATTGATTGAAAAACATCTATAGCTTTAAAATGGTATCACATTTTTTGAATCCAAAACATGTGTCACATTTTAGGCTTCACATACTATAGGATTAAAAAAAGAAAATTTGAATTTCATGAAGTTTTGACCAAGTTAAGGTGGTCAGACATATGAGTTTTTTATATTTTTTAAAAGTTGTAATAAAAAATTTATAATTAATTGTTTAATACTTGGAAAAAAATTACAAAAAAATATGCATCACATTGAGACATGAGTCATATACTTATATCTAAAATCTTATTAAAAATATTATCATTTTATTTTGGTTAGGGTGACCTTAGACAGACACCTACTTCTTATTTTTTCGCTGAAATTTAATTACTACTGCATTGAAATTTCAAATTTTCACCAAATATATATATTTTTTTAAACAAACCTAATAGTTTAGAAACTACATTCAATTTGGTATAGATTATATTCTTACATAGTTTTGAAATAATATAGATAACTTATTCAAATTTTTACGTCAAGTTGCCTAACTTTGATTTTTCTAATTTTTTTGCCACTTAAGGGCCTATTTTTTCCATGATGATCCTGCACATACCTCGAACATTTATCATCACACATTTGATTTAAGAGCTCCAACAGCTATTTGCAATGAGTGATATCAAATAAATACCATTCATCACTCGTCACCAATTCAAAACATGCACTTCTGAAGAAATTAACGATGAGTGACAAAGCAAGATGTTCATTGGGACTTAAGTGAAAACCCTAAGCATGTGCATTTAAGTTGTTTTAATGAAGGGGATCCTCAAGGATGACATGAGAAAATGGGCTTAAAAACTTCTAAGTCATGGAATGCAAAGGATGTAAAGGCCAAAAAGGCCCTTACCTTAACCTTATAAAATTGTAGAAATTTAGACATAGGCGATAGGGACCGGTCACTTGATGATAGTGATAGACATGAGAGATTTTTAAAAATGACCAAAAATAGGCAAGATGAGGTCAAAGACCAAATAGAATGTTACAAATAGTTATAACGAATAAAACCCTAAACCCTCATATAAGAACCCTACATCCAGATGTAATGAAGGTTCAAGATGGAACAAAATTTTAGGGTTCAATATGGGTATTTCAAATTTCACAAATTTGAAAGTACCATTAGTGGCTCCGATTGGGGATTTATGCCCCTTGTGGGCATAGCAAGAATTCAGTTCCTCTGGAGAACTAGACCAGGTGCCTACTTCATTGGGTGACATATTCAAAAGGTCATCTCTTCCTCCAACTGCTCTTGGTTTGACAAGTCAAACCATATTTGTTGGCCCAATGCCACTAAAAACTATAGGTCTCTTCTTACCTCTGTCATAGACAAAGTTCTCATCACATTTCACCAAAACCAATTTGAAAACATCACTGCAATATGCCTGATTAAACATGCTAGCATCTCTCAATAGCTTAACATATACAATATTATCAACAAATTCAAAATTACCATGCATCTAAAATTCAGGCATACTCTTAAAATGTTGATTATCATGTGGAAACAACTTATGAAATTTATCATGTAAAACATTAGCAAGCTGAAAACAACATTTTTCAATGTTTTGAACATTTCCACACTTTATTAAAACTTCATCCAACTGAAAATAGCAGCACTCATATTCTGCCACATCGCTATTACTATCAAGCTCAATTTGATTGTTAGTTTGCATGTCAAAAGTGAAACAGACATAGGAATTAATCAAAAAATTATGTGCATCATGCAAACTATCTCTGAGTGTATGTAAAGAGATACACTCATACATTTCCACACACTTTTTTTGTGCCCCAACATGTTGGTATAGAGAATCATCAATAATCTCTAACTTATCATCATTCTTGCTCACTTTGATATCTTCTGAACATAACATATTAACATCTTCAACATCCAAAACTTGTTCAAAAGTGAGCAATTTTGGTTCAAAAAGATAATATAATTTATCTTTTAAATCCACATCCACATCCACATGAAAAGACTCATAACTAGGATCATCTAAATCAAGAAACAAATACTTATTCAAATCTGCATTAAAATTCTCAAAATTTGGCTAATTAGATATACAAACTTCATGGTTATTTGTTGTTTGTAACTCATTAAAATAGATTTCTGAACTTACATCAACCTACACACTTTCATGCTCATCATACAATGCATCATTAAAATCAAATGGCTATTTTTCTTTTTCCAAATTATCATCATTCTAACCAAATGGTTCATAACTGGAAGGAAGATAAGATACCCATACCTCATATCTTGCATAGTGAAGGTTATCATCACTATCAAAATAAATATGGGCAACACACAACAACTGAGAATTAGTCACATGTGTATACTTCTAATATTCAGTGGTCAATAGATTTGAAATTTTTTCACTACTTAATAGATCATTGTTCAGATCCATTCTTTCAACCACTTCCTCTTCTTGACTTCCACTAGAAATGGATGCATTACCAAGTTGTAAATTCGGGTAAACCATGATATCACCATCATCAAAGTCTGAAAACTCAATGGACTAATCACAAACTAGGTTTTCCAAGTCATAGGAGATTGAATTGCTAACAACCTTTTCAAAAGCATGGTCACAATCTATCATAGAGGATAGGTTGTCCATTTGTTCATTCTTTCTTACTTCTAGGTTGTTATGACAACAATCTACATATTTTTGCATTTCAACGTTGAACTGGGTGTTATCATTGAGTTGGTCATGTACATTCTCTTGAGGATAGACACAAACATTTTCACTATCATGAACATCAAGGGTAGACATTGTGTCACTCTTAACTTGTTCCTTCTCAAGTATCCACTTGTCTAGATTCAAAGATAAAGACATCTAATCATTGGTATTCATATAGTTGCTAATTTCATCAGCATGTTTACTAGCAACTGAAGACATCAGACTTTGCACATATTCATTGCTCATTTTTTTCATATTGTCTAAACATGTGTAAGCCATCTACATACTCAATATTTTGAAATCCTTTAACAATGCACTAGATCCCTCCTCAAAAGCTTCAAAATACATACGAATGCAATCTAAGGTACTAGGTCTAAAATTTTCAGGGATTAGTGAAAGAGCAACAACAAATCTATGATTGAAGGAAATACTTGGCTCTTCATCTTGTTTTTTAATAGGCTTTAACCTTATGACAAGGTCAGAATGTTCTTTTGCAAATTCTTTTCTATAAGCATCCATTAGTTTATCCCAGCAAGGGAAGGACTTCTCAGGAAAACTTAAGTACTATTCCCTAGCTCTTGCTTCAAGAGATCTGACAAAAAATCTCATCCACATATCTTGATCTCCAAATGATTTTTTTACCATGAAGCTATAAAAACTTTGGACATGTGCATCTCCTTCAAACACATTGTATGCATTAGATCTAGGTATCTACTTATAGACTCGAGATGTCATACTTTTATCTTGTAATCAATCCTTGACAAGTCCAATTGGTCATACAATGAGTGAAAAGAATTGACAAAAGGTGCAACAATTTGGCTAGTAGATCTATTATGATTATCTCTTAACTAGGCTTGTATAGCCATTAGGTGCCTTTTGTTCATCTCTTTAATTCTCCTTTTAAACACAACTTTCCATTCCGACCTTAGCCTAGGCTTGTTCACACTTGGTTTTATGCACTTTGTGGTGTCAACTGTTTGAGGATTATTAGACTTCTGAAGTTTCTTGACAATATGCATTAAGGTTTCTAATGGCATGGTTATTTCCCTTTGGTAATCCATAGATGTATGTAAATCTAGGTTTAACTAATTATGCATAATCATAACCATGACAATATGAAAGATCACTAGGATAATTTCTAATATGATGGTAACCTAGGACTTGAAACATATAATAATGCAAATGGATAGAAATCCCTAGGGTGTACAAATTCATTCTAACCATCCATACTAGAAAATTTGTGAATAATTAGAAAATCACTTTAAATGGAACAATAATAGCATTCAATATGATAGGTTCAACAAATAAAAATATGCAGAGAACCATGTACATTCACACCTCCAGTTGTTGCAACTTTGAATAAAGCACTATTAGGTTAAAATAAAAAACAACAACCATTCATGTGTATAAATTGAAGAGTAGAGTCACCACCTCTTCAACAAGAGGAAAACCTTTGAATCAAGGATATCTTTCTCATAGTATTTAGAATTTGGGGCTATTACGAATCAATTTGCAGATCTGGAACTTCTTCAACTTATGAACCAGACATTTATTTTGTTTGACTCTTTCCAAATGGACTTCAAAAAAATTTCACCGGAGATTCAAAGTTGTCCCCAATGGAGTTGCCAATTCTGTTGGTGATTTTTTAAGAACCAAACTTAATCTCAGTCCTTACCTATGAATTTTTCACAACTCAATCCTCAGCAAGGTTGAGGATTGGCCAACACTTAAGTAAAGTATTTAGTACCTCACTTCTTCTCTTCGGGCTCTGTGAGACCCAGGAGGGTAATCCTATGCATGCTCATAATATCTCAAATGTAGTGAAGAGAATTTCCTCACACATATGCATTTCCTCAAGAAACTCACTTCGTCAAAGGATTGGCAAACCTCAGGTGAAAGTGTCATTTGTTTCAGGGAATGTGTTTACATACTAAAAGTTGGGGCAGTTTAGTTTAGAATATGTTATGAATTTGTCTTCATATTGAATCTTAGGCCAGATTTATTACTAGCTCAATTGGCCATGAGATAAATTAATAAAATAATCAATTACATATCTGAGGGAAAAATGGAGTCATAACTTACAATCAATCAGTAATACAATTATTATTGAACATCAAAAATTAATTGAGTATTAGTATGCCACTTTGTAGCATCAAACTCACTATGTTTCAAAATATCGCTTCCTTACTAAATCTTATATCCCTTTCCTATAAATTGATAACCTCATTTTAGCATTTAATAAATTCATTGAACTGAAGCATAAAACAAACTCATCCATTTAGTGCAAATGGCATAAGACAAATGGAATTATACTTAATAACTTCATTCATAATTTAGAAGAAAGATATAAAGGAGAGCAATATTTTGAAACTAACTTTCTTTCCAATGCTGATATTTACTTTGTAAAACCATATTTAAGATATTCATGTAGTATAAATTTTACCCTAGATTAGCATCTGATATATTTTCTAATGTATCTATTTACATTCTATTTACTCTGAGAGCACAACACTCACCTTGACCTATTTTGGACTCAAAATTTTTGAACTCTCTCATATCAACCATGAAATACCCTTTATAAAAATAGGGGAGCAACAAGCATCTAAATGAATTACAATTTCATGTTCATCATTTCATTTCAAAAGCCTAATTTCAATTTTTTCCTCGAAGAACTCCCTAGGCAGTTTCTTACGGAATCATTTGGGAATAGGGGAGGACAAAAAGAAAAATACATGTGTAGGATACCATTATTTGTTGTCACCGCATTCATTGTTTAAACAAAAATATTACATATCATATTAGCTGAAGAACTTCTACATCAGCATGGAAGAGCAAAAGAGACACCATGGACATACGAAAACAAATACCTCCTATGCAAAGATCATGGTGTTATAAAAAAAAAAACAAGGCAGTGACCCTATTCAAAGTCGTTGGCATTAGAGAATTCCCTACCACTCCTTGTCCTTGATGAAATTGGAGGGTATATTACCACATCATCATCAGAGCTCCCATATGGCACTAGAGAAAGGAGGTACTAGCCATATCTTGAGTCAGTGTCACCTTCAGCATCCAAAGGAGTATTAGAAAGCATAATAGAAGAATTGTGTTTTCCCAGGTAGGCCCTATGACTTTTATCTTTTTTCCTGGCCTTCTTCACTCGCTGAACCAATTCCTTGCCTTTGAACTTGACCATTTCTCTTGGAATGGTCCTGTTTCTCAAGCTGTATATACTTTGCACAATTGATTTCTTCTTCTAACCACTAGCCCTCCTTTTACCCTTTGAATCCTCAGGAGAAGCCTGGGATTCCTGCTCAGTTATATCCTCATTATACTCAAATAAATTGAGTTGCCTAGACATTCTCACAGGCTAAATTGTCACACCATTTTTCCCCATCTCCAAAACAAGCATAATTTAACAATTCTAGACAGAGCTATAGGGAGACACACCTACAAACCCAGACACTTGTAACCAACCTAAAACAAAACTTCCTAATCAGACCAGAGAACCCAATTTAAAACCAACTTACTCAGGACAAGAACACTCAATATTCAACTTAGGAAAAAAAAATAGCCTCTCACTCTTCTTCACACTCCGCCTTACATTCACTGCAGACTAGAAAGATGGTGAAAATGAATAGTGATCAACCTACGTTAAATAGACAATTCGAGCATGCAGAATTAATGATTCAAGAACTCCTCATGCAAGCGAGTTGATAACTTAACAAATCAGCTTTGAATTTGG
Source organism: Sequoia sempervirens (assembly GCA_007258455.2). NCBI lineage: Eukaryota > Viridiplantae > Streptophyta > Pinopsida > Cupressales > Cupressaceae > Sequoia > Sequoia sempervirens. The sequence continues at coordinate 610,049,124 of VDFB02193867.1, forward strand.
GCCGGCCATTGATCTTGAAAAAATTAAAACTTCATATAAGGTGGCCATGAGAATCATTTTTTGACCATTAGAAACTTGCTCCTAGAAAACAGTGATGCTATCTCAAATGCTACCACTTTTTTCTTTAATATTGATAAATCATATGCAATCTAACAATTAACATGTATCACCAACCTAATTCGTGCTCCTTTATTAATATCAGTGAAGAACATAAGACCAGTGTTACTTTTTTAGAGAGAATATTTCCTTATACGCTTCATCACTCATCGCTGATCTTCCCCAAATTTTAGGCTGCAATCAACAATGAAAATATTGTCGCGATGAAGTTTAGTATGTTGGATCATCTTGTTTTAAAACTATATCAATGGTTCCCTAGTCATCTCACTACTTTCCTTTTCCTTTATGCGAGGTCCTCAGGATTTTTCCATGTTGCTTGTTCCATCAATAACCATTGCCTATTGTGGATGCATCTCATCCTTCATTGACCTCATCAGGGATGTACACATCCTTCTGATGAAATATCAGCCCTTGGATATGTGGCCCGTTCTTTGATCATGTCCATTGTGCATCTCTAATTCAAACTTTCCACCTTGGATCGTATCAATGACGAGAGATGTAGTGAAGAAATCAGAGTTAGACACATACACCTACATGAAAATAAATGGTGCAAGAGACATCGTATTGGTGAAAGAAACCTATCAAAGAATACCATCACTCATCGCTAATCTGGAACTTAAGCTTTGAAATGAACCTACAATGAGCGATAAAACATAAGGCCATCACTCATCGCTAATTCTCTTCATACACTTTGCAAGCAATTAGCAATGAGAGGATTTACATAGTTACAAAGTGTATCGTGTATCACTAATGTGGAACTTAGCACTCAAAACATATCTGCAATACATGATGAAAAATAAGAACATAAGGCCAAGGGCATCGCTCATCACTATTACAAAATTTTGATGGCTTAAAAGCCATTAGTGATACATGATCCCTCAAGGAACATCGCTCGTCGCACATTTAGTTTAAGAGCTTCGATGGTTATTTGCAGTGAGCGATATCAAAGAAATACATTTCATCACTTGTCACCAATTTAAAACATGTACTTCTGAATAAATCAATGATGAGTGATAAAGCAAGATGGTCATCGAGACTTAAGTGAAAACCCTAAGCATGTGCATTTAAGTTGTTCTAATGAAGGGGATCCTCGAGGTTGACATGAGAAAATGAGCTTGAAAACTTCTAAGTCACTGAATGCAAAGGATGTAAAGGCCAAAAAGTCCCTTACCTTAACTTTATAAAATTTTAGAAATTCAAACCTAGGTGATAGGGACCGGTCACTTGACGACAGTGATAGACATGAGAGTGTTTTAAAATGACCAAAAATGAGCAACATGATGTCAACGACCAAATAGAATGTTTCAAAGAGTTATAATGAATAAAACCCTAAACCCTCATATAGGAACCCTACATCTAGATGTAACGAATGTTCAAGATGGAACAAAATTTTAGGGTTCAATATGGGGATTTCAAATTTTGCAAATTTGAAAGTGCCATTAGGGCCAAACTAATGCTATTAAGTAAACAAAATATGCTCTACTATGATAAAGTAAAAATGTGAGAGTTAAGGTTGTAAGAATGATCTCACAAAGAAATTTATTTTCCAACTAGCTCTCCAAAAGCTTGTTCACCTACTGTTGTGCAGTTTTTGCACACACGCCCCACTTGGAGTGGGGACCCTTTTTTTTTGGTGGTGTCTTGACCTTTGGTTCTATCAGATTTATCATTCTAGGGTCTTGACATGTTGGTTTTGCCCGCTTGGACCCTCCCTTGAGGTTGGAATTGAATGAAATTAGGTTTTTTGGCCAAGTCCGGGTTTTCACCTAGATCCAGGATTTTCCAGCGCTGGCGGATTTTTTCGGGCTCTGGTTCCTTGTCCGTTTCTGGCTGGATTCTCCGATTCTGGGTTTCTGCCTGACTTCAGGATTTTCCGGCCCTGTCGGATTTTCCCGAATTCTGCCAAAATCCCGATCTTCCTGATTTCCCCAGTTTCTGCATTTCCGCGGAATCCGTGTTTCCGCGTATTTTGGGATTTTCCAAAATTCCGCTTGGGGCTCAGGTTTTCGGACTTGTCAGAAATGTCTTGTCGCGCATTAATGGTTGAGGTACCCTTTTCCCAGGCAGGTATAAGGTTGAATTTGGGGCATTTTGAGCATCATTCTGAGTTCACCTATTTACTTGATCTGCTCTGGCGATTTAGAATTTTCATTTGAAGCTTTGAGAATTGATCCTGGGTTGTTTGTGCGCGGATTGCTTGAGTGTTGGTGCTAGTATTTCTATTGCTTGGACGTGTTTGCCGTGTGCTCGATTTTCTGAGCTTGAATTTTGTTCGCTTTGATTCATGGTATGTATTCATTGCCCTTCTGTTTGCTTGCGTGGTGATTGAGGGTTTCTTGCCTTGGGTATCGTTGGATTTGGGTCGGCCCTTCATTTGATTTCGATTTCGTATTTATAGAGTCGTGGTCTGATCCGTTTTGTTATGGAACCCCCATTTTCCATGCCTTGTGAACTCCATTTGTCTGTGAGATGATATACTTTAGGCGGGATTCTGGGTCGAATTGCTTGCTTATTCTAGGCGTGAAATTTGTCAGTGTGACAAACTAGGGTTTCCTTTGGTGTTCAGCCCAGAACGAAGATTTTATTGTGCTTGAGCGGCCCTTGCCCCGTACCATGTTGGTGGCTTTAGGTAAATCCTTAGCTATAATCTTTAAACCTTAAAGCTTGTTTTGGTTTTAATGGTGGGTGGTTTGGCCATTCGGATTAGGGCATCTTTATTTTGATGTGGAGATTCATCCTTTGCGTGCTTTCGAGGGGTCTAAATCCTTTGCGCCATGGGTCTTGTTGCTTATCGTCGGTTTTGGGGATCATTCAAGCTCGGGTCGGGAAGATCCTGTGATCATTCGAGTTTTGATTCGCATCCATCATTTTTTGGGTTTCCGAGGTCGTCGCGAAATTTCCTCGCTCCTGGATTTTCCCGGTTTGGGTTTATTCCACGGGTTGGGGGTTATTTCCGGTGCATTTTGAGTTGTCCGCGAAAATCCATTCCATCCGGATTTTCTGGATTTCCTGTCTGGTTGTGTGCTTTGCGATATTTTGATGATAGGATTGGTGGAATGATTGTCTAATGATTATTTCCTGTTGCTAATGAGTGAATTTAACGATTATCCTTTGATTTTTCCATTTACACTAATGATCTATATGATTAATGATGCTTTGGCAGCAAGAATCCGTCTGGGTCGGATTTCTCCGAAATTTCACCCCGACGATATTTTCCTAGATTGCGTGATTTTCCCGGACTGTCTGATTTCTCTGGATCTCGATGGATTAGTAGTTAGCAATGGATTTTGATGGATTTACATGATTTGTGCTAACCTTTTGAATTGGAATATGAATAATAATTGGATTCTAATGATGATTTTTGGATGTGTAGGCCGAATCAAGCAAGGCTACTACTGGGAAGTCCAAAGGCGGTGCCGGGGCATCTTCGATTTCTAAGACAGAGCGGTTGAGACTGGATATGAAGAATCAGCTCCCGGAAAGCAGGGTGTCCTCTATGTGGGCCGAGGTATCTGACACGAATGTTGGTGCCTGGCGCTATGAGGAGTTCAAGCAGAGAGCGGCTGAGAAGGAACAGTCAGCTTTGAGACAAGGAATGATGAATTTTGGATTAGTGCATGTGGCAGGGTTCCCTCCGGCGGTTCAATGTTATGAGTTAATTTTGGAATGTGCAAGACAGTATGCGTTTGATACCCAGATGGTGGTCAGTACTGAGGGACGAGTCTTGGCAAACTTTAGTCCAGCTTCCATTGCACGAACTTTCAGCATGCCTAATCTTCCTTCGGTCTGTGCTTTAAACATTGACACTGCCAGGACCTATTACAAAAATGAGCCAACCAAGGCTCAGCAGATCATCAATTCATGGCTGGAGAAGCCAAAATCTCACCACTCCAAGTTGCCCAAACAGCTGCACAGGGTGAAATTCAAGTCGGACGTGTATGATGCCATCACACTATTGAGCAGGGTGGCTGGACTGAGAACTGCAGGGGTATTGGAGAATTGGATGGTCCATGTGATCACCAAGATGAGCTAGGGGACAAACTATCACTGGGCAGGACTCATTAGTGCAGAGATTGACAAACAACTGAGAAATGTCCTCGAAGCAAAGAAGTTTAATATGTCTTCTTACATTGTGTATGTGTTGGCCTTTTCCTACCCATACAAAGGCTTGACTCTGAGGGGAACCATTGGGCAGAGCATAATCTATGAGGTTTATCCGGAGCTGCATTTGGGACATAAGGATTACAGGAGGACAAATGATGCATTCACAATGCACATTACCCGGACACTTCAAAATGAAGAACATATCAGATTATCCGATGGGGCTAGGGGGCTAATCAAGAACTACGGAGCACGGTTTATCCAGTTCCCTACATTCACCTACCTCCAGATTGATGGATGTCCAGTTGCCCCTTACAGGTTGCCTCGGTATCCCAATGACCATATTGTGCTGTTGGAGGTTGTGCGCCAGATTTGCGAGTTTGATGCAGTTGTGAAGAAAGAAAAGCACAAGACAGGATTCGGAGGAGACTTCCCTCTTGGGATTGGCGTAGGGGAAGTGTGCCCATCTATTCAATCGGCTCACACTGCAGGTGAGGAGTTGGCATCTTATGGATTCTCTTTCCATTCGAAGAGAATAAACTTTGATATCACAGGAGAGGCCCAAAAGAGGGCGACCCAGGAATATAGGCATAAAGAGGACTTAGAAGACTACTGGGTCAATATCAAGGATGACCTTGATGCAAGGAAGAAGAGGTATTCCCGGCTGCCTATAGAAGCCATTAGACAATACAATGTTAAGTTGATTCCGGATCAGCTTGATGATGATGGAAAGTTGGTTCAGGACCATGTCTACGAGCCCATAAAAGACAGGTCAGTTGCGGACATTGATTGGAGTGAGCCCGAAGTGACAGAATTGGAGGACCTGATGGCTCATGTGTTGAGATTCACCTTTTCTTGGGTCAAGCATAAAGTCTGGGAGTTAGAGAATGCTAAAGTGGCTTGCACCTTTGACTTGATGGGGAATCTCAACCCCATGTCAACTTCTGAGGAGTCTGGGGAAGAGGACACCAAAGGGAAATCAGCAAAGACCTCACCATTCAAGATTAAAGTCAGAGGTCCTAAGGGGGCTGAGACTGCAATGAAGAGGAAACCAATTGGAAAACGCATGTGGAAGACCCTGACCATCAGCAAGTCCTCGGATGAGGAAGAAGCGGAGAAGGCTGAAGAGGGGGATGCTCCTCCACCGCCCAAGAAGACAAGAACTACAAGGACAGCCAAGAAGAAAGATCAGACTGCTTCGAAGGATGAGCCTCCTATTGTAGATGTAGAGAGCTCCGGAGGGGAGAAAACCAAGGTATACACTAGAAAATCAAGAACTCCTTCTCCTAAGGATGTGGCATAGCAGAAGGACTCTCCTCCAATACAACCAGTTGACGAGCAGGACAAGCCTGTTTCTCCTCCGCCAAGTGCACCAGAACTGGAAAATCCGGAGGAACAGGGAATTAACGAGGAAGCCGAGCAGTTCAAGGAGGGAACACTGTACAGTGAAGTGGCCGAGCTTGAGGAAGAAACAGAGGAAAGGCACACTTCTCCACTGGTGCAGTACGAGGATTCTCCGGAGAGTGATAAAGGTCGCGGATCACCTGGGCTGGAGGAAAACATACCTGCTAGGACTCCATCACCAGTGCTTCAGGAATTGGGACTTGGGGAGGCTGATCGAGGCGGGCGGAGTTCAGAGAAAGAGGACGACAAAGAAAAAACTAAGGAGGAGGTCGAGGTGACAGCCGCGGAGGAAGTAAAAGTGACAGAGGATCTGGGAGAAACAAGATCAGAAGGAATCTGGACGGACCCTGTGGCTCCAGACTGGGTGGAAAAGGAGATTACCCGGAAGAAACAGGTAATTGTTGAGGACACTCCGTTGGATTGGGATGAAATGCTGTCCCAGATCGACAAAGGAAAGAAGAAGAAAGCTGCTAAGGTGATTTCCCGGATGGAAAGGGATGAAGCACACAACAGGGTAGTTCACATCGCCACCCCTGCAATAGATAAAATGAGGGATGATATAACAAGCCAGGACTATAATGTCCAAACTATGAATCTTGGCTCGGCCTCCCTAGAGCAAGACATTGAGGATTTTGAGGGGTCGAGTGCCTTAATTGTTGATAGGTTGAAGAAGGAGACCCAATCCAAACGAGAGCTGAAGAGAGAAAATGAAAGATTGAGGAAATATTTAGAAGAGGTAATGAGGCCTCTACAGTCTCTCCATCTGTCCTCTTCTGCTACTCGAGGTTTTCTGCCTAGGGAGACAATCTCCGGAATTGAAAAGATGAAGGCCTCCGCCCAAGCTGCTAACAACTGGTTGATGGATGTTCAGACGAATGGGGATAATGCTATTAAGGAGATCTTGTATGTGGGCAAGGATGCAGTCCGGGCAAAAGAACTATTGGAACACATCTTGTCTCAGGATAAGGGTGACATAGATTTCCTATTGTAGAAGTCGAGGACTATCCTGGGGCATGGAAAAGAGCAGTTGGTTAAGGATGGAATCCTTCCCTCTTTTGGATTGGATGAACCATGGGAGTGGTTTGAGGCATTGCAGATCAGACAGAAGGCATTAAAGAAGATACAAAAATGAAGGAAGTCAATTGATGGTGACCTGACATCAGTTTATGACGGATGCATTGCCTTCTTTGAGGTAATGACAGGGAGGAAGAAGATAGCCCCCAAGTATTTGAGCCATGAGCAATTGAAGGAGTGGTGGCATGAAATTTATGCCCTGGATTCTGATGGAGCTATCACCGCCCACTTATTTGATGATGCAGCCACATACTTGGCGGTGATGGATAGATACATGGCCAGTAAGGAAGACTGGATTAAAGTTGTCGAGCGGTCCAAGGAAGAGATAGATTCAATTAAATGTCGGCTCAAGGTTTTGCCATTGCCACCTATTGCTGAGCTGGATAGAATATTCTCGAGTGTCCAAGGGACGTCAGTGCAGAAGAAAGACAAGAGGAGTGGCAGTTAATGCTCAAGTTCAAGATTTGTGCTTCCCTATTATCATAAGGCATGCATTGGACCAGACTTCCTTGAGGATTGTGCCTTGGCCGACTTGGATGATGGCATTAAATGTGTGCCTTAGTTTATTTCCTTGGCCGACCTGTTTTGGCAGTTATTATTATCTTGTAAAATGTTTGGCTGGGCCGACATGTTTTGGGGGGAAATTTGATATAAATAGGCATTCTTGCCTCATTGTAAGGGTTAGACATTAATTAGCTAAGCAGTAATAGAGATAAGCAAGAGCAATAGTTAGATTTTCTTAGTCTTTTCTTGAAGCAAATACTGTATCAGAACGGTTGAATTGTTGCAACATTTGGTGATTAATACAATTGAAGGCATTGTGGTTTTCCTGGTGAAATCCTTTGTGTTATTTCATCTTGCATGGTTCCTTTGTTCTATCTTTTAAATTGCTTAAAGATTTAGGGTTTAGTACTCAGAAGTAAATTAGTTTTGGTTGGATAAATGATGTTTGTGATTTCATATTTGGAATGTTTGTAGCTATCTCTGGTCTATACTTCCAGTAACTATCTGATTGTAGTAGGCTGATAAAGTCAACCTAGACCGTATATTCAGTGTGCTCAAGTTCGATTGTAGATGCAAGTCTATGATTTGAAAATTTAAATACCTCAGAAGATTGCACTATTCTTGTAAGATTGCATTGTGGGTCGATCAGGAATTGGTTATTTGAGATAGGTCCATTCCACATATATGTCATTTACATTGCTTGTCCTTGCAGTAGTTTAAGTTTTATTACTTCCTTGCATCCCTACCTTTTGTTGTTTCTTTAATTATTCAGTTAGATTTAGTATTCAAGGTCACCATATTGTCAGATCTGATAAATTGAAAGGATACAGTTTGCTTGTAGTAAGGTCCAATTGTGATTACCAGCATTTCACATTTTATCTAAGTTGTTTTATGCATTGTTATGACCTAACACCCAAGAGACCTTGGGGTGATTTTCAGTGATTTATTATTGAAGATAACCTTTCAAGAGAGATAGGATATTATATTCTGTCTGAGTTGTTGCTGTGCAGAAAACACCATCAATAGATTGGCGCTAGAAGGAGGGCCTGAATGAGCACACTGGATCGTTTCTTGAACACTATCTCTCCAGAGAGATATAGGAGAAATACCAGATCCACCACCAGAGAGGAAGATTTAGAAAAACCTCAATTTCCCGATAGGTCAAGGAGGACTAGAGAGAGAGGAGAATCATCATCACCCATCCCCTCACCAACATCGTCCATATCTTCACATCCTGAGGTTGAGGCTATACCTATTCCTGAGGCCGTTCCTGTTCAACAGCCCCAGCCCGTGATTAACCAACCACTACCACCACCTTCGCTATTACCGATGGCTTTCCTTGCCAATAATCCATCACCTTTGTTCTTTCAAGCCTACAATGTTATGCCCAAGAACCCTGAACACTTCTGTTCAAAATTCCATGCTAATGACCCAAACAGGACTGCTGAAGAGCACCTGAGAATTTTCCAGACTTGCCTCAAAGACAGGGGGATAGTTCATGAGGATGTTGCTTGTAGGTTGTTCCCTTATTCACTGGGAGAAGAAGCCTTTTATTGATATAACCATCTCCCTGCCAGTTCAATTCTTAATTGGAATGACCTTGAAAAGGCCTTTTTACAGAAGTTCTGGATTCCCATCAGTGCCAATGAGTTATACCTGCAGTTCATCAAGGTTAAGAGAGAAGTTAACGAACCCATAGCCAGTTTCAATAATAGGTTTCACCATGCATTCACCAGATTACAAAACCCATATGTTTTGGACAATGGTACTACCCTGGGAGTATATTATGAAGCTCTGGATAGCCTAACCGCAACCTTTTTGAAATGGAGACCCAACCCTCTGGGCACCCTGACTGATGCTTATACAGAGGCTGTCAAGCTCAGTATGGATCTGAGGCAACACTTGACTGGGCCATTGCCTTCTCTGGGACCAGCTGCACATCCTAACCAGATTCAGGCAGTAAATCAGGCCCTCACCAATCATACCCAAATTATGAACCCAGTTCCCCAATTACCTATAGTGCCACACCCTGGTCATCCCATGAACCAAATCTCTCCTATGACAAACTTCCCTCAACAACAAGTGAACCAACCCATGTATCAGCCACAGTAGAATAGCTTCCCTGCTTATCTGCAGAATTCTGAGGTGTTGCATCAGTCTTTGGGATCCGCCACAATGCATATTTCCCCTCAGAGTAACCCGAACCAGATCCCTTACCAAGATCCTAATAGGGAGAGGATTGATGAAATGGCTGAACAAATAAAGAAGCTAAATCTGGAAGTGACTTACCTGAGAAATCAGAATAGTCAGTTGCAAGTTGCTCATAAGGGAATGCAATCTAATCAGAATAGGGAGTTTTCACAAGGACAGAACTTCGACAGGGGACAGCGTAATGACAGAGGGTTCTACAATGACAGGGGACATAACCAGGATAGGGGTTACAACAATGACAGAGGTTTCAATAATGAAAGGAGGCATAATTTTGACAGAGGCCAAGGAAGTGGATCAGGATTTGATAAAAGGCCACTACAAGGACAAAACAGAACTTGGAATACAGGGCCCAATAATGGGGGAGTTCCTACCCCATTGGATCAACTGGCTAATCAAATTGTTAATTAGTCTGCAAACCAACCAGTCAGTCAAGATAAGTCTCATACTGGAGTATATCTGGCAGAAGCGGCCTTATCAGGGTGGTGCAGACTCCATAAGATAAGCCAACATTCAAAATTGGAATGTCCAGAATTCCAAACTGCTGCCTCTATCTTTCAGTATGAGGTAGAGAACAATGTGAATGCACAAGAGATTGTTCCCTCTAACTCCTATGATTCTCTTGTGTTAGTATCGAATCATGCTCCTTTTCCAGCCAGCCAAGAAAATATACCAGAAGAACCCGATTCCCATGAAGATGAAACAGACCAGATTTGTAATGGAGATGAGGTTGCTCGGCTATTCAATGAAGAAATAAATGATAATGGCCCCCTCGATCAGGAGGAAGCTCATGTTGAAGAAGTACAGATGTTTCAGAGACAGGGATTGAGGGATATGCCTCATAGACACCCACAGCCTGGGGGACCATTCACCACCTCCATTCCTCCCAACAACTTCAATACCCCTCCGAATCCTAATGCTAGCAACAATCTGTCTTATCCACATGTCTCCAAGCAGTACCTTTCGAAAGACAGACAAGCTCAGACTGAACCACAAAAGGAAAAGATTGTTCAAGCTGGCAAGGATAAGGTGGAGGAATCACCTAAGGAAGTCTCTACTGATATGAGTGAGGAGCAGATGGCTTCATACGTTGCAGAGGAATTCAAGAAACTAAAGGTAAACCTTTCTGCATTTGAGTTATTAAGATTTCCTGCAATTAGGAAGGTTGTCTTAGGTACTTATGATGCAAATTCAAAGTTATTGGATAAGCCTTCTAGTGAATATGTCGGCCAGACTTCCAGTTTTCAGTCTATGAACACACAAAATCAGACCCAAAATCAGATCAACCCACCTCCTGGAGATAGGGGAAAAGAAAAGGATAGAACTCAAGTGGCCCAGGTAGATACCCAGCCCACTTTGTTTCAAGGTAAAACAGAAACCCCTCCATTTTTTATCTCAGTCTGAATCTTCGGTAAGAACCTTCACAATTGTCTGTTAGATTCTGGTGCTTCCACCAACGTGATGCCTCTTGGAGTTTGTAGGGCTCTGGAAATAACACCTGCTGATTCCCAGAAGAAGGTCACTCAGTTGGACAGAACGAAAGTGAGTGTGGTAGGAGAACTTAACATGATCCAGATGCAGATAGCCTCTGATCCAAGGATCCAACAGGTCATCAACATTCAGGTGGCTGATATTCCTGATGCATACGGTTTAATTTTAGGAAGGGATTTTATGAGGGACCTGAATGGGTATGTGTCCACTGATCACTCTCACATGTGGCTTCCATGGAAGGGGGTACCTAATCAGATCAGAATCGAGAGGGAGCCTAGAATGAAGTATATGATAACGGAATACCAAAAGACTTCAACAGAAATTCTGGTATCAGAGGTCGGAATGGGAAATTACCTACTTTCAGTTCAATATGAAGAATCAGATACAGAAGAGGTGCTAATGTTGCATACGATGCCAGTTGATGTTGGGACAGGGTCCAACCATGTTGAGGTTCTGACAGAATTAGTTGAAAAAGAGGAAGAATCTAAAGACAAACAGATCAGCTTATTGGACGATTTCTAGGAATTCATTGGGCAATGTATGGAGAACCAGATTCACCTAGGAAAGAGGACAAGCTTTAAGGAGTTACTCTTACCAAATTAGTGTAGAGTCCACAATGCTTCTCATTCTGAGTTGGAATGTTGTCTGTGTCAGACAGCAGTAAAACAAGTACAAAAATGCATGAATCCAGTTCAGGGGGTTAAGGCAGATGAGCAGAATGTCCAAGGAGAGTGCGAAATCTAGAAACCTGCAATGACTGAGGTAGCTTCTAACACTGATAAACCAAAAGACAAAATGAAGAAAAATACCACTGCAGAATGCTGGACTCTCAAATTCGATGGATCCAAATCCAAGCACGGAGCTGGGGCAGGGTTTGAGCTGATCAGTCTGAAAGGTAAAAATTTATTTGCGGCTCATAGGCTCCAATTTCATTGCACCAATAATGTGGCCGAGTATGAAGCATTAATTCATGGACTCCTTATGGCACTCAAGAAAAAGATCAGGGTTCTGCAAGTTTTTGGAGATTCAGAATTAGTAGTCAAACAAGTAAGAAAGTAGTATGCGTGTCACGATAGGAGAATGACCAACTACAGGCACAGAGTGTGGGACCTCATTGAGGGGTTTGATGCTTTTAATATCCAACTGATCCCAAGGAAGAAGAATTAAACTGCCGATTCCCTGGCACAAGCAGCCAGTACTTTGCAGCCCCTGTCTCTGTCAAGATTAAAAAGGTTCACTGTAGAATTAACTCCTGTACCATCGGTTCCTGACAATGTGACTAATATTTAGGTGTTTGAGGATGATAAACATATCCTAGACTTTATCACGAACACAGATGTCTTTGCTTCACAGATCATTGATGAAACAGAGCCTCAAGAAGCAAAATTGGATCTAGAGGGTGTGCTGAATTTGAAGTCCAATACTATTCCAAGGGGAATGGTACAGTTAGAGAGAATTTTTGATATGGACAAAATCAGAAATCAAGAACAAGAGACAAAGAAAGAATCTATTAGTGGACAGTGTGACACTCACACTGTGGGTACCGAAGATAATGTAAAGAATATTTTCATTGGTAAGGTCTGTACTCCTGAAGAAAGACAGGGAATAATCAAAGCCCTATACGATTTTCCAGATATAGTGGCATGGGGTTATGAAGACTTGAAGACTTATGATACATCCATCATAACTCATACTATACCTCTGAAGCCAGGCGCCAAACCTTTCAGACAAAGGCAGAGACCTATTAATGCACTGTTGGAACCATTCATACAGAAGGAAGTTCAAAAGTTGATGTCTGTCAGGATCATATTTCCTGTCAGGCATTCAACTTGGGTGGCCAATCTGGTTCTGGTAAGAAAGAAGAATGGTGAAATTAGGCTTTGTGTTGACTTCAGAAATTTGAATAGATCATCGGAAAAGGATAACTACCCAGTTCCCTCTTTGGATGAAGTGCTACAAGTGGTCAATGGATCGCAGATGATGTCCTTTCTGGATGGGTATTCAGGGTATAATCAAGTGATGGTCCAGTATGAGGACAGACATAAGACCGCTTTTACAACTAAGTGGGGAACCTTCGCTTACAGGAGGATGCCATTTGGGCTTATTAATGTGGGAGCCACATTCCAGCGAGCTATGGACATTTCCTTCAAAGACATCGTAGGGAAGTGCATTATCATTTACATGGATGATCTGACTGTTTTCTCCAAAAACAGAGGGGATCATATTTCAGATCTGCGTAAGGTGTTCCAGAAGTGCAGGGAATTTGGCATCTCGTTGAATCCCAAAAAGTGTATCTTCGGAGTTACAGAAGGCAAGCTATTGGGGCACGTGATATCATAGAAAGGAATTGCTATAGACCTGGAGAGAGTGGAAGCCATCCTGAAAATTCAGCCACCTGCCAGCAAAAAGGAGATGAAATCCTTCTTCGGTAAGATTAACTTTGTCAGGAAATTCATCACTGGATTTGCTGAGATTGTGATGCCGTTAAATGCTATGTTGAAGCAAGATGCCAAGGTCGAGTGGACTGCAGAAGCGAAGGAGTCCTTCGCAGAGATTAAGAGAGCCATTGCCGATGCTCCAGTGTTGGTGAGTCCAGATTACAGTAAGCCTTTTTATATTTATTCTTTTGCTTCAGACCACTCATGTGCTAGGATGCTGACACAAAAGTCTCATGAGGGGAATGAGCATCCCATTGCTTTCATGAGTGCACTATTGAAGGATGTTGAGTTGAAATACCCAGGTGTGGAGAAGCAAGCATATGCCCTGGTGCGAGCAGTGAAGAAAATTAGGCATTATATCCTCCGAAATAAGGTGTTTGCAATTGTTCCTGATTCTGCAGTTAAGTTGCTACTGATGCAAAATGAGTTAGGGGAGCGCAAAGCTAAATGGGTGACCATGCTTTAGGAGTATGACATTGAGATCCAGCCGATGAAGCTGGTAAGAGGACAAGGACTCACCCAAACCATGGCAGAGATGAGCCCTGAATTATCTGTCCATAACTATAATGTTGAAGAAGTTTCCCCAAAGGGCTGGTATGATGATATAGTCTATTATCTGCTGAATCAGCGAGCTCCTGGTTATCTTAATGTAGTTCAGAGGCGAGCCTTGAGATTGAAAAGTGATGGTTTCATGCTGAAAGGAGCTGTCCTATACAAGAAGAATCACGAAGGTATTTATTTGAGGTGCCTTGGAAGACAGGAAGCTGAAAGGGTAATGAGTGAATTTCATGAGAAATATGGTACTGGTCATGGCTCGGCGATTGCTACCGCGAATCAGATTTTGAGGGCAGGATACTACTGGCCTACATTGTTTAAGGATGTCCATCATCATGTACGAACCTGTCACACTTGTCAGACTGCAGCAACAAGAGAAAGGTGTGCAGCACTTCCGCTCCAACCGGTCACTGAGGTAAAACCTTTTGCTCAACGGGGTATGGACTTCATAGGTCCCATAAATCCACCATCCTCTGTAGGACACAAGTATATTCTCACCATAACTGATTACTTTACAAGATGGACTGAAGATTTTGCTTGTAGGCAGTGTACATCAGAGGTAGTAATTGATTTTGTTGAATCTGCCATTCTCAATCGGTTTGGATGTCCTGTTGCTGTGGTATGTGATAATGGTCCTACCTTTGCAGCTCTGAAATTCTCGAACTGGGCCTTTGATCATGGTATTGTTGTAAAGTTTACGTCTAATTATTATCCCCAAGGGAATGGTCTAGCTGAATCCTCTAATAAGAACCTGTTGACTGTCATCCGAAAATTGTTAGAGAGGAACCCAAAAGACTGGCACACCCAGCTTCAGTTTGCTCTTTGGGCAGATTGTACCAGAGTTAAGTCCTCTATTGGTACCTCTTCTTATCATTTAGTGTACGATCTGGAACCAGTTTTCCCTATCCAACTCAAAATCCCAACTCTACAGTTTATCAACTAGTTTTATGATGAGGACGATAGAAGGGAAGTGAGGTTGGCTGAATTATTGCACCTTGAGGAAAAACGAGACAATACGCTTGAAAAATTTGCCAAACATCAGGGGGTAGTCAAGCGATGGTTTGATAGGAGAGAAAAAGTTAAGGCTTTTAGGATTTATGACTTTGTCCTGTATTGGGATAAGCCACATGATCAGAAAGGGAGTCATGGAAAATTTGACAAATTGTGGCTTAGTCCTTACCAGATTGCCGAAATACTGGGAGATAATGCCTTCCGCCTAAGGACTCTCACGGGAGAGGACATACCACTGCCTGTCAATGGGCAGTATCTGAAACATTATTTCCAGTCCTGAGCTATTTTCAGCTCTTTGCCCTGTAAATAGTTAGTTTAGGTTGCTTTGTTTGCTTGTTTGCTTGCTTTGGTTAGAGTAGGTTTCCCTTTTGCTTTGCTTGTTTGTTAGAGTAGGTCTGCTTTGGTTTGTTTGTTTTGTGTTGCGTTGCTCTTGCTTTTGGTCCTTTCCTTTTGAGGAATGTGGGTGCATCTATATGGTAGCAGTGACAAAGTTGGTCTAATGTTCCCGGTATTTCCCTTACAAGCTTTGATCATTTTTCCAAGATACTGTGGTATGAATTATTTAACCTATGTCATTTGTCCTTGGATTGAGACAAAGGTTTTCTAGTTAGTCTGAACAAGAATATATTGGGGTCTTATACCTTTGATCCTTAATATACCTGAAGTTGTAAAAGTCCTTATGAGGTCTGGACAGGTGAAAAATCTTTTTTCTGCTCTAGTGCCACTACGGTTCTCAGCCCTGAGTGTGAACTTCACTGTTTACAGGTTGAATAAAATGAGTGAAAAAGAACGAAACATAAAAAAAAAAAAGTGTATTGAGAATCATGAGGTTGCAATTCAACTTATCAGGAGGATCTGAATATCTCTACCGGGGCTATAGACGCCTGACTGGCAGTAGAGCTATGTTCAGGAGGACC